>CAUYON010198692.1:0-12137 GCA_963573935.1 Arctocebus calabarensis
TCGTACTGTTACAGATAGCCTTCATGGCATTTTCTTGATCACTATATAAAGACATTGATACTCTACATTTAATAAGTTTCCCCAGTACCCTGCTAAGATGCACCGTAGGAGTGATCCCACCAATTGCCCTCCCTCCACCCATACTCTCCCCTCCCCTCCCCTCCCTTTCCCCATTCCCGGTATTCCTATGCTATAATTGGGTTTTAGCCTTCATATGAAAGCTATAAATTAGCTTCATATTAGGGCTGAGTACATTGGATAATGCAACCTCAAATTCTTGAGCTCAAGCGATTTTTTTCACCTCAGTCTCCCAAGTAGCTGGGACTACAGGTGCCTACCACAACGCCTGGCTATTTTTTTGTTGCAGTTGTCATTGTTGTTCTAGCTGGCCCAGGCAGACTTCGAACCTTTCTGCCTTGGTCTATGTGGCTGGTGCCCTACCCAATGAGTACAGGCACCACCCATAAAAATGCATATCTCTTTAATTATCATTTTCCTCCACTGTTAGTGGAACTGCAGTGATATTTCTCTACCTGGATTCCTGTGTGCATTAAACACAACCAAAAACAAAGAAAATAATACATCCATCTTAACAGATTGAGCATTTCTCATAAAATACATTTCTAGCTTACATTAATTGGATCAGACTGTGAAACACTTAGGCCTCAGAAAATTACACCAAGTAATAGAATAATCAGTGGAAAGTGGAAACAGGTTGTCAAAGTAAGCTCTGCTAAAACAATTGTCATCCTTTGGTGGTTATTCACATGCCAAAGACTTCACCCTCTGAAGAGAAACTTTAGGGTCTACACACTGAGGTGAGAAATCAGACTTCACTGAAATAGTTCAACTATATCACTAAGCAAATGGTGACAACAATAAAACCAGATCTGTAGAGGATCAGCACAGGATCAACACCCAGAATTGTTGTAATATGACATCTAAATTGTCCAGTTTTCAATAAAAATCAGAAAACATACAAAGAAACTGGAAAGTATAACCACCTTTACAGGAAAAAAAGCAAGCATCAGAGACTGTCTTTGAAAAGTTGCAAATGTTATACCTAGCAGACAAAAATTTCAAAGCAGCTATTATACTTATGTCAAAAGTTAAAGGAAACAATAAATTAAGGCAAGTATCATTACAAGGTCTCATCATACAGAGATTATTATAAACAAAGAGGCAAAAATATTCACCAGAAAGGCTCAACAGCAAATTTGAAAACACAGAGGAATAGGAAAAACATTGGGGAAAAAATGAACAAAGCCTCAGAGATGTGTGTGGGACAGCATTAAACACACCAGCATAGGAATAAAGTAGAACTGGAAAGAAAAGAGAAAATGAGATGAGCAGAAATGACTGGCGCTTTCAAAATTAGAAAAAAAAATTAATCTACACATTCAAGAAACCCAACAAACTCTAAGTAGAAAAAAAGCAGACTCACATGTAGAATCATAATGATAAAAATGTTTACAGACAAACAGAATATCTCAAAAGCAGAAAAGAGAAATACACCACACCCAGTATAAGTGAGCCCTGATAAGTTTAAGAGCTAATGTCTAAGTAGAAACAATGAAACCAAAAAACAGTGGGTTAACCTATTTAATGTTCTAAAAGCAAAAGCAAAAAACCCCAAAAATCCAAAACAAAAAAACTATCACTAATAATCTTATGTCCAGAAAACCTAACACTCAACAATGAAGGCAAAATAAAAACATTGCCAACTGTACAAAAACAATGAGAATTTTTTACTAACTGGTGTGCCTTAGTAAAAAGACTAAAATAAATTCTTCAAGTTGAAAGTAAGTTACCACAGATAGTTGTTCTAATATACATAAGCACGAGAGAAAGAGAGAGAGAGAGAGAGAGAGAGAGAGAGAGAGAAAGAGAGAGAGAGAGAACCAGTAAAGGTAAATAGGCAGTTAAAGAGAAAATAATTGACAGTCTCTTTTGTTCTCTTAACTAATTTAAAAGTAGTTCTAGAAAGCAATGTGTATACAATTCCTTTTTTTACCTTACAACATAAGGAAATTAAAAATATTTTATTATAAAATACAAAGAAGGTAAATGGATGGCAAAACCATCTTGGAATAAGGAAATAAAACTAAATATTAATTGAACAATAATAATTGTATACACCAAAGCTACATTTTCAATATAGGTAATACAAGTAGGCAAAAAAATAGACATGGAAAGGAATACTTCAGCATAAGTCTTAAAAGCCAACAAACCATAATGAGAACATGTAGAATATTCCACCCAACAATAGTAGAACACATTGTTCTCAAGAGCATATAGCACTTACTCCTCTAGGACAGAATGTATGTCAGATCATTGAGAAAATCCTAGGCCTGTTTGTAAAATTATTGCAAGTTTAAAGGCATCCATTTAAAGGTATTGAAATTATAGAAAGTTTAGTGGATTAAAACAGAATTCAGTAACAGAACAAAATGTGAGAAATTCACAAATATGAGGAAATGAATCAACTTACTTGTAAGTAACCAATAAGTCCATGAAAAATAAGGGAAATCAGAAAGGTAGATAACGAATAAAGACACAATGCATAAAAACTTACAAGATGCTAACACAATAAGTAAGAAAATGCGATGAAGACTATGTTAACTAGTTTCAAGAAAGTATTTCAAATTGTGTATAAAACCAGCACATTGTACCCCACAATTGCATTAATGTACACAGCTATGATTTAATTTAAAAAAAGGGAAAAAAAGATGCAGCTAAATCATTTCTTAGAGGAAATTTATGGCTATAACTCCTTCTATTAACAAATTTAAAAAGATAATTAAAGAACTAGAGTCAATAATCTAATGTTTCATTTTAATACTTTAGAAAAAGAAGAGAAAATTAAATCTAGAGAAAGCACAAGGAATAAAATGAAGTCTAGACCAGATGATTAATAAAGAGTTTTAAAAAATAGAAAATAATAATGAATGAAAATGTTGGTTCATTGAGAGAGAAGACTTAAGTTACTGAAGCCAAAAAGCAAACAAAAGATGTTCAAATTGTTAGTTATTCAGGAAATGCAAATCAAAACTGTGATGAAATACCACTTGACACCAACTAAAATGACAAGTGAAGAAAGAGAGAGAGAATAAGAGAAAGAGGAAGGAAGGGAGGGAGGGAGGAAGGGAGCAAAGGAAGGAGTGAAGGGATGAAGGGAGGGATGGAGGGAGGGAAGAAAACCAAGTGTTGACAAGGAGAAATTCGAATCCTCATGCAGTGCTTATAGGAATGCCATGAAAATTATTTGGCAGTTTCTTAAAACTTTAAACATATATTTACTTGATGACACATTTGTAGATATACATGCAAGAAAAATGAAACATATTCAGAAAAAATTTATGCTTTCATGATGAAAGGAGCATTTCTCCTAATAGTCAAAATGAGGTGAGGAGAAGGGCCTGGTCCAACCCAGCTGGTGTGTGAGGAGGACCCCTGGCCAGACCACTGCCCTCTGAGGCACGGTCAGTCCTGCAGCCTGCATAAAGACAGATGCCCAGTGAGGCGTTGCCAAGGGCCAGCAAGGGAGGGCCTGGCCTTCCCAGCTCGTGTGTGAAGACTGTAACCCTGGCCAGGCACCGTCACTGCAATGATGGCCCAGCAGCAGATGACCAGCTCATGCAAGGTCCTGCAGGATGAGCTGATGGAAGGCTTAGGGATCACCCTGGTGGATGAGTCCAACCTCTACACCTGGGAGGTGGTCATCTTTGGAGCCCCTGACACCCTCTATGAAGCTGCCTAGGTGCCTACATCAAGGCACCTATTAAATTTCTCATTGACTATCCATGTTCACCACTTACCTTCATATTCTTGAACAAAATGTGGCACCCCAAAATTTATGAGAAAGGAGATGTTTGCATTTCTATTTTTCATTCACCTATAGATGACCCACAGAGTGGAGGACTGCCAGCTGATGGGTGGAAATCCTACTCAGAATGTGAGGACTATTCTATTAAATGTCATCTCTCTACTTGATGAGCTCAACACCTTCTCCCCAGAAGATGTGAATGCTTCCGTTATGTTCAGGAGATGGAGAGACAGTAATGGAAAAGGCAAAGAATGTGCCAAGATCATTAGGAAACAGTTTTTAGCCAGAGTTTAGTTTCTGGCTCCTTTAAGGCGGAGCCAGAAAGGTCCCCATGACTGACTCTAGCAGAATACTGCATCCAAACTGACGTGCCCTTCAGGGACATCAGCTCAGATTTGCTGTATGATTTGTATGACAAGGACATGGATGAGGAAGATGAGGAAGAGCGGACTGTTAAGACAATGATGATTCTGAGAATGAGGTGTCAACATGCGACATGCTCTTTCAATGCCCCTGTTCTGCCCTGCCATGTCAGGCCAGAGGAAGAGAGTAAATGCGGACCTAGCAATGGCGCCTCAGCAAAAAGCTGCTGATGAGGGTGGAGAAAATAAACCCAGCTCCCACTGACTCCCGTATGGGTCTCAGGTGGCTCCTTTTTCTGGATCTTAAATGGAGAGAGAGCAGCCCTACACACAAGCTCTGGATTTTTGCAATCTTTATCCTTCCATCACTGTATTGATTCATTTTTTTAAAAACTCCTGCCTCAACTTTGCCTTACAGAATATTCACAGTGAAACACGTTAGGACTGTTTTTAGATTCTTGAGGGATTAAATAGTCTTTCATGACACTTAATGTGTTTAAAGTTGGGAACCTCTTAGACGTTCACAAGTGTTGCATATGCTGGGTAACAAAAGTGAATGGAGAAAAAAAAAATCCTACCAAGTTCAAAACAAATTGCCAAGGTTTAACTGCTCATTTACATTACTGTGTGCACATTCGTTCAGCCCAATGGTGGTGAATTTTGTTTCTTTCTCTTCCTAGGGCTGGGATACATAGGCGTCAGGGACTCTGTGCTAAGCCTGATGAAATGTACTCCTCCAGCCTCCAGGAAATCATCTTAACATGGAGCCTTGGTTACTCTGAGGAGAGAAATCATAGTTTGTTTTTTGAAATTGATTGTGACCTGAGGCCTGAAATAAATATGCATATTTACATAGAACAAAAATAGTCAAAAGTGGGGAAAAAATGAAAATGTTCATTAATTGACATACAAATAAACAAAATGAGGTGTATTAGTATAATGAAATATTGCTCAGCAATGAAGAGGTGGAGAATTGATGAAATGCTACAATGCAGATAAACTTTGAAAATACATATATTAAATGAAGCAAGCAAATGTCTAAATGTCACATACTATATGATCCTGTATATGAAAAATCCATAAGCTAATGGCCATAAGATTTCTATTTAGGTTAACAATGGTGTTCCAAAATTAGTTCATGGTAATGGTTGCACAACTCCTTCTGTGAATACACTAAAACCCATTGGATTATAAAATTTAAGTGGATGAATTACATGGTAGGTAAATTTTATCTCAATACAGCCATTAAAATGTTTGGATTTGGGGAATGGCTGCTTAACTCCGTGAATTTACTAAAAATCATTTTATTATACACTTAGAAAAGGTGAATATTATGATATGTAAAACATGGTTTAAAAAAACCTCAAGAAAGTTACTTTAAAACCCATAGGTATTATTAAGGACAGCTCAATTAGTTTGAGAGAATTTATTTACTGGAGTAAGAAATGGTAGGTGAAGGATCTTAAAGGAATAACATTGTGGCCATAACTAAATAAGATTCTCTGTAGTGGAATAGCAGTCAAATCCTGGCTGAAAGTTGCGCTATCATTATCATCATCTCCCACATTTATAGGCTGTCGGATTTTTTTATTACTCTGGACATATTTTCTCTATTCTTTTGTAATCATCTGTCAATTATGTTGGTATCTTCTAATATTCTAAGTGATACTTTTCACCAAATCTTACCCATAGTAAATCCCATGGTTGTAGAGGAAAACAAGTGGTTTCAATTTTACCTTCATTTTTGCTGTGCCAAAAGTCTTCATTTCTTGTAGATGTGGTTTTCATAAGTATTTGAGTAAATTTTAAAAAATGATAGAGACAATAAATTGTGGCTAATATTTATTGAATGGTTTCTATATGCCATTCATTTCTATGCACTGTAACTGTGTTAGTACTTCAGAAAGGGTAATATTATCTTTATATGAGAAAAAGAAGGGTGCTCTTCACTTGCAACATCTGGTAACACATTTGAAAGTATTAATACAATATCAATACAAATTACATTGTTTTTATTGTCTCAAATATGCTACCCAATCCTATCTCATCAGGCATTTCCAAGTAAACAACCCCATGTAGTGTAGTGCTCTTGCTAACTGAACCTTGATATTTTTTTTGCCATTAAAAGTAAGCACAAACATTTTGGTTGACATGCACGTATGTGTTTAAAGGTGGGGTCAAGGCTTGGCACTTGTGGCTCAAGCGGCTAAAGCACCGGCCACATACACCTGAGCTGGCGGGTTCGAATCCAGCCAGGGCCTGCCAAACAACACTGACAGCTGCAACCAAAAAATAACTGGACATTGTGGCAGGCGCTTGTAGTCCCTGCTCCTTGGGAGGATGAGGCAGGAGAATCACTGAAGCCCAGGAGTTGGAGGTTGCTGTGAGCTATGATGCCACAGCTCTCTACCCAGAGCCATAGCTTGAGGGTTTGTCTCAAAACAAAACAAATAAAGGTGGGGTCAACATGTTGTAATATATAATTTTCTCTCTGTAATTGAAGGGTAAAGACCAAGACAAAGGTTCACCAACTTG
Source organism: Arctocebus calabarensis (assembly GCA_963573935.1). NCBI lineage: Eukaryota > Metazoa > Chordata > Mammalia > Primates > Lorisidae > Arctocebus > Arctocebus calabarensis. The sequence goes on from CAUYON010198692.1 coordinate 6,724, forward strand.
TATACCCTAACCTATTTAATTTAAAAACTTTTCCATCATCTTCTCTTTATTTTCCACTGTACTTTCATATCCCCATATTCATGTTTTAACTTTGAATTTTCCCTCAGTGAATATCTGAAGATTCCTGTGTATTTGCTGTGAAATCATCCTCTGCTCAGCAAGTCCATTCCCCTAGTCTCCGTCCATATATTTTTTCTAAAGTGACTGCTTACAGTGTTTCACTAATAGCCTTGAACCCCACTTTGTCCACATGCTGGCTGCGAGCCATCAAAAACATAGCTGGAGTGAGGGTAGAGTGAGCTGCCATGTTAAATCGCCTCTTTCCCTCCCTCTGGGAAAGGACCTTCACCTCAAGCACTTTCAGTCAATCACAGTCCAAGAGAGAACCTTGAAAATGTTCTGCAACACTGATTGGTTCCATAAAATATGCTGGCTGGATGCAGAAGTTGAATTTCCTTTAGCTTATTTCATAATAAAGGGCAATGCATGTGCTGTATTCATAATAATTCAAACCTGACACAAATAATACAGCAAATAATTACAGTGACCTTTAACTCACCTCAAATTTAAACAAAGGTTAAGCTGCCCTTTACTAAAGTAAATATTTTCTGTAGTCAAATAAATGCAGACACCTTTGGGGAGGAGGATACATTGCCAAACTAAACGAATCTGAAAATGGTTACAACGGAATAATTTGAAAACATAAAGAATGCGAGCTCTTCAGCATAAACAACGTCCAGACGTGCCGGCATCTGCCATTATTAATTTACCTTACGATACTTCCAGTGGGCTTCCCCATATGTTTGCTGGGAACTGTTGCTTGAAATGTCTGTCTAGAAGGGCAGATTTCAAAAAGAAATATTAAAAGTAAGAGAATTTAGCTCTCCTCTCTATATCCTAATTCAGTAAACAATTTATATTGTATTCCATAAAGCTGAACAAAGCCCTACCATCTAAGTGGTTACCATGCATTCTCTGAGCCCTAAAAAATAAACTCAGAAGACAATGCTAACTGAGGAAAGGGAGCAGCTGATAAGTTTACGTAGCTCTTATACCAAGGTTTAGCTGTTGGTTAGATAAGGACCAGGTGTGTTTTTGTATGTTTAATTTATTTAGTCTATGTCTGTTTCAAATAGCATTAAAACAAATAGGGGGGAAATAATCCTCAGGGATGAACAGTATTATGGGCACCTAGTCTTTCATTTTAAAAAATTATTTAAAAATAATTACTCTGTTTCTGGGATCCAATGCTAATGATGTGTTGACTGTGAAAAACAAGTCATCAGTTTGTTACTACAATTGGTAACATCTCCAAATTCCACCTTCATTAATAAATAAGGCCGCCTGATTTAATTAAGAGTAGTCAGCCTGCCTATAATATTTTTGTTCACAATTTGAATTACATGTCTCAAATAGGGATTAAATTTACATATAATAGGACAAAAATTATTATTTGTTAAAAAGAAAACTAAGGGACAGTGCCTGTGGCTCAAAGGAGTAGGGCACCAGCCCCATATACCGTGGGTGGCAGGTTCAAGCCTGGCCTTGGCCGAAAACTGCAAAAAAAAAAAAAAAAAAGAAAACTAAGTTTATTTCTTTTTGTTTCTTTCACTGCCAACTAACTCTGTTATTAGGTAAAGATCCGAGATGTTCTTGGAGATCTAAATTAAAGGGTTCATATGTAACCATTTTTAAAAAATAAATGCAATGTCATAGGTCACTACAACCCTCTTGCATGTGTCCCCTGACACGCTGACTTCGCAATTTTTACCTATTTCTCACCACCATATTGAAGCTCTTAGAGCATCCACACAGGAGTGAATATCTACTTCACCAATAGGGTGCAAATCATCCAAGATCTAAGGCTGATACTCAGTAACCATGGGGAGTAGCTGGTTTTTGTCCCAGTGACTCTAGGGTTCCCTGGGTTCTTCCTCTGACCCTGAGCATGACAGAAACAAATGATGCTGAAGTGGGAAAATGAAATATTTGTAAAAGTGAATTAGCAGTGGAAGTGTACTCTTTTGGAATTTCTTGGGTTCTTTCACATTCTGCATTTTTTATTACATGGCACTCAGTGAGGATATTTCTTGCCCTCTACTCTAAGGGTCTCATATTTGTCCCACAGTTATAACTCTTTGAATTGCCCTCTTCTGATCCCTTCCTATGATGAAGGGAAACTGATGATTACTCAGAACAAAGAAACTTTTTTCAGAGGAAACTTATAATGTTGTAATATATAGGCTGAGATAATTATAAAGAGCACAAATCAAAATAAAGAGATGTGACATTTTATAACACAAATATGTACAATTTTTCTTTACTAGATCATGGTGGCTCTATGAAATTTTTGGATATGGAGCAATTTATCACTGTGAAGTTTAAATCCCTTAGTCATTCCAAATTAAAATATACCAATGCCACATATTCTGTTTCTTTCTGTCTAAAATACCTAGCTATGTGATTTCTGTGTTTTGAGAGCAGAGACTATAACCACAGTTTAGAGTGCAAACAACATGGGCCACAAAACAGGTTATGGGAAGGGATTTGTGCTGTTTAGAGTGGTCTTTTTATTTTATTTTCTTCTTAACATTTGTGGACTTTCTCAGACTTTGATTTTACTTATCAGGCCTACTAATACTTGATTACTATTCCTCCTTGGATTCTTTTTCTTCTCTGTGGATTTTAAGAAGGATGAACTAGAATCTGAAATGTGTATATAACCAGCAGTATCTCTGATACTCTTCTGCTAAATTTATTTTTCTTATCTTATGATATGGAATTAAAATGCAATTGAGTTGTGGGACCACACCTATGGTGCATTTTACAAGGGTCCATGTTAAATCTACTAAGGGTAGAATATAAATATCTTAACACAATAACTAAGAAAATGTGTTGATGGCTAACTTAACCAGTTTGATAAAAGCATTTCAAATTGTATATAAAACCAGCATATTGTACCCCATAATTGCATTAAAGTACACAACTATGTTTTAAAAAAATAACTTAAAAGAATATCTATTCTTTCTGATCAAGACAGGTTTTTTTTCCCCCATAAGGAGAGTTTACACTACAGAGGTGTGAGCAGTGCCACACCTAATGTAATGCCAGGCACATTGAAGCAATAAATAGACTGTAACAGTATTATATTAGCAAACAGTAGTTAGGTTTTTGTTTTTTTTTTTAGAGAGAGAGTCTCACTTTGTTGCCCTTGGTAGAGTGCCATGGCTTCATGGCTCACAGCAACCTCCAGCTTCTGGGCTTAGGTGATTCTCTTGCCTCAGCCTCCCGAGTAATTGGGACTACAGGCACCCGCCACAAGGCCCAGCTATTTTTTTGTTGCAGTTTGGCCAGGGCCGGGTTTGAACCTGCCACCCTTGGTATATGGGGCTGGCACCCTACTCACTGAGCCACAGGCACCACCCAGTAGTTGGTTTTTTTAAACAGCTGCAATACTGTCTACCATACTGCTGCATTATTTCCTTAAGAGTAAGAAGGTCCTTCACAATGGGCAAAGTGGGAGGATTTTTAAAAAGCAATGGAATTTTCCATGAAGTTATGAGCTTTTAAAGTGGGCAAAGAGAGATTTTTAGCCATAGAAAAGGAATGGCATAATCAGTAAGGAAAAAAATAATATCCAAAGACTAAAGATGGAAGAACAGAGAATCCAGATACCAGTGAATGGATGGCCACTTCTGGTCTAAGTTCAAGGACCAGAATGAATGTAGCTGCTGCATATACCACACAACTACAAGTCAGAGGGGAGACTGTGTGGAAAGCAGAATAGAAAATACCAATCTTCTTGGAGTGATGTATATGCTGTAGGGATGACAACTGGTTGGAATGAATAGTATTCTGAAATTTGAGGCATAAGAGTGAGTCATATGGAATCATTGAAAGAAATACAACAGAGAAGCCAGTATGTTTCGCTTAGTTACGTGATGTGAACATCATTGAAAGTGAGATGTTACCAGTTAGATGAACTCCTCTAACAAACTCTGGTTGAATGTATTTTTCCATTTCTCAAATCAGCTCCTTAACTCAAAAGACACCTGCAAATTTATAAACTGATTTCGACATATGTTCAAGAGCTTTTCCTTATATTTCCAAGAGGAAAAAACCATACTTTTCTCTTGTCACCCCTGTGCTTTGTGTGCAGTTTCAGTCTGGTCTAGTCCGTCATCTTAAAATTACTGGAAAACCTGTTTACCTTCTTCACTAGCAGGAAAGCTCCTTAAGAGTAGGTTTTTTTTTTTTCATCTTTATTTGTCTTCACTAGTTTTATATTTTGTAGGTGTTAAATAAATTTTATACGGAATTTAATTTCAACAACTCTCCTGCTTTTTACTGAAGTTCTGGCCACACGGTTTATTGGTACTAGGATGGTTGGATCCATTGGTGGGGACAGGGAATGTCTCCATTCAGGTATCTGCTTGGGTAGGAAGGGAAGAGAGTATTTTTTTGACACTGCGTAGGAAGGGGAGATAGTATTTTTTTTTGATACTGCTAGAAACAGGGTGTGAATATTATGCTTCTGGTATAGGCTGAGATTTCACTGCTATCAATTATAGGAGATGAGGCTACCAGACCATTAGTATGAGGAGAAAAGTTAACTGCAGAACAGTATAAAGATCTTTGGCAGAAATTATTCTTTGATCTTAGTCCTTCGTCAAACTATGTTTCTCCTCATTACCTGGCAGATTTGACCTCACACATGATGTAAATAAATCTAATAAGATTTTTTCCTCTCTTTTTCCTTTGGCTCTTATGAAGCTCATTGAAGTGTTTTCATCTCATCCTGAGTGATTTCATTCTACTTTCTGTCCATTATTTATATTGCCTCTCCCTGGGACACTTCTTATGATTTTAATCCTTTCTCCCTTCACATCAATACTTCATTATTGTATGATTTTTTTTAATAACCCTCTCAAATACATCTGGGAACAAGGCAGGATATAAAGTAATTAATAAGTAAAATAAATCCAGGCATGTTAGCCCCACATTCTACCTGCCTGCCAATACCACATAATACAAACCACATTGCTCTGTTTAGAATGAATGAAAGTAAAGGTCTCAAGTTGGTGGCTGACAGGCAAAATCCTGCCCACTGACATGTTTTGCTTGGTCCACACAGTCTGTTTAAAATATGAATTACTTGCCAACCTTTAAGAATGAGAAAATTTTGGCTCGGCGCCTGTGGCTCAATGGGCTAAGGCGCCAGCCACGTACACCTGAGCTGGCAGGTTCGAATCCAGCCCCAGGGCCCACCAAACAACAATGACGGCTGCAACCAAAAAAAAAAAAAAATGGCCGGGCGTTGTGGCGGGCGCCTGTAGTCCCAGCTACTTGGGAGGCAGAGGCAAGAGACTCGCTTGAGCCCAGGAATTGGAGGTTGCTGTGAGCTGTGATGCCAC
>CAUYON010198693.1:0-12270 GCA_963573935.1 Arctocebus calabarensis
GCGTTGTGGCGGGCACCTGTAGTCCCAGCTACTTGGGAGGCAGAGGCAGGAGACTCGCTTGAGCCCAGGAATTGGAGGTTGCTATGAGCTGTGATGCCATGGCACTCTATCCAGGGTGACAGCTTGAGGCTCTGTCTCAAACAAAAACAAAAACAAAACCAAAAACAAAACAAACAAACAAAAAACCTCAGCAGCCAGTCCCCTTTGAATTCCTGGAAGGTCTTCCTCAGAATGATGGGTGACAAACCAAGCTCATTTGGAATTTATACCTCATTCTTCAATGTTTAAACACTGATGAACATTCACAAACATCAAGAACATTTGGAAAATATGACTTCACCAAACACACTAAATTATGTACTAGTAACCAACTCTAGAGAGAGGAAGATGCATGACCTCTTGGACAGAGAATTTTATAGAAAGATATAGCTGGTTGAGGAAAAGATTGAAAAATAATAAAACTCCCTCCAAAAATTCTAGAGCTGAAAAATGCATTTGATGAACTAAAAAATGCAGCCAGATATATAAAGCAAACATTAATACATATAAAGAGAGAAATAGAATGTAGAATATTAATAGTAAACATGCAGTTTCTCAACAGCAGAATCCATCAAGCAGAAGAATCAGTAAGCTTGAAGACAGATTATTTGAAAATACACAATCAGATGAGAAAAAAAGAATAAAAGAGAATGATGAACACGTCCATGATCAAAAAAAAAAAAAAAAAAGACCTGAAAAGGGTAAATCTAATAGTCATAGACCATAGAGAGTGAGTAGAGGAAAAGATAGGGCTAGAAAGTTTAATCAAGGAAAAAATAGAGAATAAAGGAACTATCTATGTATAAGAATGTTAAAGATCACCAAACATATTCACTTCATTTAAGATTACCCAAGGTGTCTAATAATCAAATTCTCAAACATCAAGGATAAAAAGAGACTCTTAAAAGCAGAAAAAGAAAAGAAGAAAATGACGTCTAAAGGATCTCTGACACATCTGGCAGTAGACTTCTCAGTGGAAACTTGCAGAAGGGAATGGATGACATAATCAAAGTGCTGAAGGAAGAAAAAAGCCCTCTAACCGAGAATACTGCACTCAGCAAAGATATTCCTCAAACCTGAAAGAAAAATAAGGACTGTCCCAGAAAAACAAAAGCTGAGGGAATTCATCACCCCAGATCTATATTACAAGAAATACTAAAGAAGATTTTTCAATTTGAAAGAATAGGATGTTAATGTATAATACAAAATCATCCAAAAGTATAAAACTTACTGGTAAAGTAAATAAGTACATAGACAAATTTAGAATAATATTGCAGTTGTGGTATATAAAGCACTCATATCTTTAATATAAATAGTAAAAGACAAATGTACCAAAATAATAATATCTAAAACAATTTTTAAGGATAGATAATATAAAAAAGATTTAAATTGACTTAAAAATGCAAAATGTGGGAGGGAAAGAGTTAAAGGTTTAGGGTTTTTTGAAGTACTTTTCTTTGCATATTTATTTTCTTGTGATCAAAGTTAAGTTGTTAGCAACTTAAAATAGCTTAAGATTGTAAATTATAATCTTAAGATTATAAGATTATTTAAGCCTCATGGTAATCATGAAGTAAAAGCTTATAATAAATATACCAAAAATAAAAAGCAAAGAATTATGACATATTAGTAGAGAAAATTACTTAATTATAAAGGGCAATGTAAGAAAGGAAAGAAAGAGTAATAAAACAACCAGAAAAAAAGATAACAAAATCATACAGTAATATGTCCTTACCTATGAATAATAACATTAAATGTAAAGTGACTAAAATTTTCAATCAAAAGATAAAGAGTATCTGAATAGATAAAAAAAAAATAAAGCCCCACCTATTACTTATGTGAGATAGATAAACTTCAAGTTAAACATTTTAATAAGAGTCAAAGAAGGTCACTGTATCAGGAAAAAGGAGTCAATTAGCAAGAGTATATAACAATTATAAGCAAACATGCAACCAATATTGGAACAGCCAAATATATAAAACAAATATTAATGGATCTAAAGGGAGAAATAAACTGTAGTACATTAATAGTAGGGAACCTCAGCATTCATCCAGGCAGAAAATAAAGGAAAATTGGACTTTAACTATATTCTAAACCAAATGAACCTTTAACGGGTGTTTACAGAATATTTCATCCAACTGTTGTGGAATACACTTTCTTCTCATCAGCACATGGAACATTCTCCAAGACAGGCCATGTGTCTTAGATCACAAAATAAGTCTCAATAAATCAAAATCATATCAGCTATCTTTTCTGACCCCAGTGGAACAAAGCTAGAACTAAATAACAAGAGGAACTTTGGAAACTGTATAAATATACAAAACTTAACATGCTCCTCAACAATGAATAGATCAATGAAGAAACTTTTAACTAGATTAACTAAGAAAAAAAGAGAAGAGGAAAATAACAAGGAAAAAAATTTTTTTTAAATTATGGATGACTTAAAGACCTCTATGCAAATACATTTGAAAACCTAATAGAAATGGATAATTTTCTAGGAAAATATTGACAGCCAAAATAGACCCCATACGATTAGGAAACCCAGATGAATCATTTTCCCTAGAAGAAATGAAGTTATAAGGAATTACCCCAGGAAAAAAAGGACCTGGATGAGATTTCACAGGGCTTTTCTTTTCTTTTCTTTCTTTCTTTCTTTCTTTCTTTCTTTCTTTCTTTCTTTCTTTCTTTCTTTCTTTCTTTCTTTCTTTTTTTTTTTATAATTTTATTATATCATAATTGTGTACATTAGTGCAATCATGGGGCACAATGTGCTGACTTCATATATAATCTGAAATATTTTCATCGAACTGTTAAACATAGCCTTCATAGCATTTTCTTAATCACTATATGAAGACATTGATATTCTACATTTAGTAAGTTTCACCAGTACCCTGCTAAGATGCACCATAGATGTGATCCCACCAATTGCCCTCCCTCCACTCATCCTCCCCCTCCCCTCCCCTCCCTTGCCCTTTTCCCTGTATTCTTGTGCTATAATTGAGTTTCAGCCTTCATATGAAAGCTATAAATTAGCTTCATATTAGGGCGGAGTACTTTGGATACTTTTTCTTCCAACCTTGAGATACTTTGCTAAGAAGAATATCACAGGGCATTTCTAATAAATCTTAAAAGAATAAATGTTTCTAGTGCTCTATACATTTTCCTAGAGGATCAAAAAGGAAGGAAACATTTTTCCAATTCATTTTTATAAAGCAGGAATAACAAAAGATATTTCTACTTGTTAAAGATAGTAAAACAAGCCCAGAAATCTATAGCATAATTTCATTTGTGTATTAAATTCAAAAACATTAAATAAAATATTGCCAAGCAGAGTCCAACACCATTTTAAGGAAATGAGCAATATGACCAAGTGGGATTTATCTCAGAAATCCAAGGATGGTTCAGTATTAGAAAACCCATTAATATCAATACTATGTTAATAGATCTTAAAAAGTGCACCAGGCATGGTGGCTTATGCCTGTAATCCTAGCACTCTGGGAGACCAAGGTGGGTGGATTGCCTAAGCTCACCAGTTCAAGACCAGCCTGCGCCACAGCAAGACCTCATCTAAAAATAGCCAGGCATTGTGGCAGGTGCCTGTAGTTCCTGCTACTTAGGAGGCGGAGACAAGAGAATCGCTTGAGCCCAAAAGTTTGAGGTTGTTGTGAGCTGTGACACCACAGTACTCTACCAAGGGCAACAAAAGCGAGACTCTGTCTCAAAATATCTTAAAAAGTGCAGTTATCTCCAAAGATGATAGAAAAGATTTTAACAAAATGTGAAAGAATTCTTGGATACTTTCTTTACATGCTGAAATATGTAAACCTCTGTACTAAAGTGAGAATCTTACTTTCTGAAAACATACCGGATGCATGCCTGCTAAGGTCACCAACAAGGCAAGTGTGTACACTAACTCTGCACTATTAATCATTTTCCTAGATCTATTAGCCAGTGCAATTAGGCAAGAGAAAGCAAAGAGAAGCATAAACATTGGTGAAGAAGAAAACGATTTCTACTTAATAGATGATAATATAGTGTATCTGGAAAACCCTAGATACTCAGTGATAAAACTAACTCAATCAATAAAAGCATTCAATAAGACAGCAGAAAAAAATCAACCTGCAGAAATCAATAGCGTTTATATATAAAAATAATAAGCCTTTTGGATAAGATTGAGTGTATATATACAAAGCACACATAGATAGAGAAAATCTAATTTGTATTAGAAACAAAGGAGATTAATAAACTTACCATGACAGTTTAAGGCCTAAATAAGGATATTTTTAAAATACTACCAAAAGATAGGAAATAATAAGGAACAAATGTAAAAACTCAACATCATAAAGATGTCAGTTCTTTCCCAAATTATTTATTAATAATAAAAATTAATTATTTCTATGTAATACAATCTCAATAAAAAATACCAAGTTTAAAGAAAAAAATTCCACAAATTACTAAAAAATACAAAAATAATCAGGAAAACACTGCAAAAGAAAATTAAAAGAGGGAACTATAGGGAGAAATCAATCCCAGAGGTTAAAATATACTTTAAATAAAACAATTTGGTGCAGACACCTTAATAGATGAACAGAACAGAGAAATATGATTCATGCATGAAAAGACATTTATGCATATGGAAATTTGGTATGAAATATAATAAATGTGGCTTTGCAAATCATGGGGGCAAAAATGGACATTTTAATGAAGGGCTCTGAATAACTGGGTAGCCATTTGTAAAAAGGCAAAACTAGAAACACATTACACCATACCCAGTGATAAATCCCCAATGGATGAGAGATCTAATGTGAGTAGATGAAGAAATTCCACACGGTACTAAGTATAAATACTAGAGGCAAACGTGGAAAATTCCTCTTTAGTCTCAGTGTAGGGCAAGATTTCTAGCTATGGTACAAAAGCTAAAGGCAGAATATTGGTAATTTTTTTTTTTTTGAGACAGAGTCACACTTTGTCACCCTGGGTAGAGTGCTGTAGTGTCACAACTCACAGCAACCTCCAACTCTTGGGCTTAAGTGATTCTCTTGCCTCATCCTCCCAAGTAGCTGAGACTACAGGGGCCAGCCACAATGCTTGGCTTTTTTTTTTTTTTTTGGTTGTAGTTATCATGTTGTTTGGCAGGTCAGGGATGGATTAAAACCCACCAGTTCTGGTGTTTGTGGCTGGTGCCCTAGCCACTGGGCTACAGGTGCAGAGCCAAGATTGGTAATTTTGACTACAGAAAAATTGAAATTTTTGCATGAAAAATTATAAATAGTCAAAATCCAATTGGAAAACTTCAAAATAAATATTTTCAATATACATATATCTCAAAGTTCTAATATTCTTAAAATACAGATGTATTTTAGATGTAGAGGATAAAACATCAAAAATGTAGTAGAAAGTGAGAAAATGGCACCAACATAACATTGACAAAAGCGAATCAGAAATGGCCCTTAATCACAAGAGATGTGCAAACTCACTAATAATGAGAGCCATGAATAAAAACAACCCTGAAACACCAGTCCTCACCACAAGATGGGGGAAAATTTTAAAGCACAGCCTATGTTTGGGGAGGCTGTGGGGAGAGCTGGTCCTCTCGCCCTCCCTGGCCTCTCTCTCTCCAGGGAAGTCCCCACCTTGGACAGGGGACAACCACGGGACACTCACCTTTACTGGAAGTCGTCCCCTCATTGCCCAAAGACAACCGTGAGCCTTTGTATTTCTTCGTACCACTGGCCTGGAGATTCTCTTTAGTGCTGGCTTCTTTAATGGAGAACATGAAAAAAATGGGGAAAAATTTTGATTATACACAAATAAACATTTGGGTCATTTAGAAACAAATGCTAAACTGAAATGCTACCCTTTCCAGATTTTATTTGAAAGGTCAACTTGCAAAGATGGGGTCAGACATCCTCTGACTGTTAGAGCCGCACAAGGGCTGCCTGGGAAGTGTCCAATTGCTCGTGTCTCTGTTTCTCATGTTACCTGGGCAGGCACTTTCCAAAAGCCCTTGTTTGTTCTGTTATCCACTCGCCTTTTCCCCAAACCACCTGATCCTAAGAATTCACCGGACACACATTTCCCACTCACGGCCCAGCGCTATGCCACTCTGGACAACCCGCGCTCAGTACACTTGTCCAGGGAAGCATAAGAGGGGCCTGAACACCTACAGGGCGAGGGCCACCAGGAGGCCCCAGTGTTCCACGGCCCATAGGAAATGGGAGGTGTCAGGAGCCTACCTGGATACTAAATGGGGACGGGGTCGCTCTGCCTTAAGGCAAGGCCTCAATTAAGTCACTGTAACCAGACAGTGTGCACAGTCAGTGAGTCGGGCAATTCAGAGGTATTAGAAATATTAGATTTAAGTAGTATTGTATTCTTTTTTTTTTTTTTTATAATTTTATTGAATCATAATTCTGTACATTGGTGAAGCCTGGAAATATCTAGTTCAGTCCTTCCAAATGCCAGAGGCTGCTCACTGGGAGGGCTGTTCAGGGAATGGAGTGAAATGAAGATTCCCGGCGCCCTGGACGCGATGTCTAATAAGGTCCCCTCCCTGTGCCTGACACACCGTCAGGCTCTGGAGCCGTGACCCAGGCGTGTGTGTAGGACACACCACAGATGTCCTGCACGTGTGTCCTGGGTACGGACACGCCCTTTCACCCCACAGGGCTCAAGCTTCTCACCCTCTGAACTTTTGTACATTTTTTTTCCAGTAAACACATCTTTGAAGGGAGGCTTTTCTCCACTCCTGGGGGACCCTGTGGGGGACGCCCTGGCTCTCTGTCTCTACCGGGGGAGAAGTGACCTGCAGCTCCTCCTCTCTCTCCGGGTGTCCGCTGTTCTGTAAGACAGCCCCGCCTGTGCCCCCTGGGGGTGGTTTCCAGGGGGAACCTCTCAGCTTGATCGAGAGGCAGGAACCTGCCTAACTCAGGGAAATAGCCAGGTTCTCCAACACACAAAGCTCTTCCCATCTGTATCGGCCTCACTCCTGCCCCCTGGGACATCTGACCTAGGCAGGGGTAATCCCTAGGTTGCATTTACCATTATTGAAACTTTTGTCTTCATTTCCAGAAGAGAAATGTAGACTATCTAATAATTCGTGGTAATTCTCAGCACTGGCGGATTGAGAACTGGTATCGCCACCAGCATCTTCAGTGAAGAACATGAAAAAAAAAAACAGAGAAAAGTTTTCTTGATTACACACTTGTGAACATTTTTGGCCCATATTTTATTGTACAATGTTGAGTTGGAATGCTAATATAGTTTTCAAATTTTGTTTGAAAATGTGTGTTGGAAAGTTAATCTGTAAACAGAGTCAGGCGCCATCTGAACGCCTTAACCCAGTGGTCTGGGCCTCAGCAGATGTCGGGGGAGCTAATCCCAGGAATTGAAATTTACATCTGGATGCAAAATCTCAAGAAAATGCTGACCTTCCTGTTGTTAAACGCATCTCCATGCGCCGCTTGGAGATTTCTGATACCCTGTTCTCTAGGATTATGTGAAATTATAGGGTTAAAAAAGAAATTACTCACTTTTCTCCTCGGCCAGCTTTTCTGCCATTGTTGACACTATGCTTGTTGTCTCAGCCAATGCCGACTTATTTGGGTCCAAAATCTCTTGGACGAGAATTTCATCTTGGGAAAAGCACACAAGCTCACGTTAGAACCAGCAGGGCGGCACGAACACCTAAGCTGGTCTGTGAACCCAGCAGACAGAAAGCTCCAGGGGCTCAGTGGATTTAGGACTTGACTGTCTCAAGAACCTGTCTGGGGTGGGCAGGCCGCTGCCTCCCTGAACGTGTGCAGAGGAGCAGAGACTGTGCAGATGTCCTGGACAGTGAGCGTGGCCCCAAGATGCGGCGCTGGACACCTGGCCCCAAATGTGGCCATAATCCTCCACCCTGCCCTGTGGTCACCTGTCCAGTCTCCGAGACTCTCCCAAGCTGTCCTCCATGTATGAATGAGTATCTCTCTTGATTTCTATCTAAACGTGGCCTTCTTTAGCTCTGTGAACTTATAACTTCCAGGGCTCTTATGGTACAAGCTTTCTTGGGGCACCTCCTCTGTCCCAGACACTGCACAGGTGCTGGGGATCAAGGACGACCTTGCCTCAGCGCCTGGTCTGTCTCTGTCCACTCCAGCCAGCCATGCATGGGAGATGAGATTCTGCAGCTGTGATTGCGCAGAGCGTTGGAGTCAGGGGTGCGCGCTGAGGGCAGACCGGACCACAGAGCAGGTGGAGGGCAGGACCTGGGCTGACAGAACAAGAGGCTCCTCCCTGGGCTCTACTTGAACTGCCTGGTGGAGTCCTGCTCCAGTGACCCACGACCTTCCTGGGGCCCCTCTCGTCCGGGGGTGGGCTATCTCTGCAACTCGCCCTCTCTAACTGAGCTCATCATCCCTAAACTGGCTCATGGGAACCAACTTGCTCCCTGTAAAAAGCCAGGAGTGGCCTCCTGGGGACACCAACTCCGTCCTGAAAAGTCCTGGAAATAGTTGAACGACAGCCCAGCTGCAGCAAGACATGTTCCTGCTCACAGGGCAATGGCCGTCGTGGGGCCAGACAGGCAGGAAGCTGGCCAACTTCCCGCCACCAGCAGAGCTGTGCTGGAGGCTGCCCCCAGGGAAGGACCTGAGGCCACAGGATGCCCTGGAGAGTGCCGACCTGCCTCCCCAACTCAGTGAGATTGTGGCTAGAGAAACCCTCAGGCAGAGATGACGCCTGACCACGTGGGCAGGGCGGGAGCTCTGTCTGCAGACCGTCTAACTTCTTAGGGTTACATTCTCTTTTTTGAGAGATGAGAGGCTGAAATAGAGGCAGACATGGGGCAGTGCCTATAAAAGTGACCTTCCCACAGATGGCCACAGCGCTCAGTCAGAGGCTGCAGGAAGCCAGAGCCCCTCTGGTGACCCCCTGGACACCGGGCAGCAGCCCCAGTACAGCTGTCCCGAGTGGCAGGACTTGCTTCATAACTGCAGCGTCCCTAATTTTTGTCCCTTCTGACTCAGAACCGAGCAGAAAAGCCAGATCAGTCATCGAGCCGAAGACATTTCCTGAGAGTCTGGAGTCAGACTTGGAAACAGGGCAGAGGCAGCTTCCTGTCCGGAGCTCCGGGAAAGGGCTCCCCATTCCTCAGCAGCACCTGCGTCTCTCCAGGGGACCCCGTCTGTGGCTCCTCGACCTACATGGCCTCATCAACCACAAACTGGGGCTTGTCTGTCTCAGGTGGCCGTGACGGGGAGGCCAGGAGGAGGGCACCGTGTGAGCCGGGCAGGGCTGTGCTCTGAGACCCAGCTCTGGGTACTGAGGACTCTCTAGGCCTCAGTTTCCCAAAATGTAAAATGAGGGTTTGGACCACAGCTGCGGGCACCATCCACGGGGCAGCTCTGGCCACGTGGGTACGTGCAGAGTGTGCCTGGTTCAAAGGAAAACGTCCTGGAATGGCAAACTACACATGGATTTTGAAAATTCAGTGACAAAAATTCTTCGGCTGAAGATATGAACAATTTTACACTGATTACATGTTGAAATAATCACAAATAATCACGCTAAATAAATTTGTCATGAAAATTACTTTCATCTGTTTTTCTTTAACATGGCTGCCAGGAAACTTGAACCTACGTCTGTGGCTTGCGTGCATGTCTGTTGGGCAGTCCTGCGCCGGAGCAGTGTCCTCAGTGGCCTTCCACTCCCCCTGGGACCTCTGGGAGGCACAGAAGCTCCAGGCCCAGCTAGACCAGCAGAACCCCTGTCCTTAGGGGGCCGGTGTGTCTGTGCTTTCTACACCCAAGGGGGACTGTCTCAGGGATACAAGAGCCGCTGGTCTTCAGCGGAATGCAAATTCCAACGAGGGAGGACATTTCTAGGGGCTTCCGTGTGGATGCACCCTGCTGACCTACGGAGCAGACTTCACCTACTTTGAGAACCAGGCTCCCAGGAGCCTCTTGGGTCTCATGGTCTAAAATTCTGTCTTTCCTAATTTCTTGGGAGTTTGGCTCTCAGGTGTGGGTGCTAACACAAAGGCTGTGGAAACATGATTCTAGCCTCAAACCTAAGCAGCCCCTCCACCACCTGCCAATTATACCAAGGTATGTGGGTCATTATAAAAGTTTTGAGACCCAAAAGTTAAGAAATGTAAAATCCACATGGAGAGAAGCAAACGAAGCCCTCCAGTAACACAGAGAAGCTTGTATGAATGAATCAGAAAGGACACCGCTGTTGACTGTGTTTCTTGATAGTGAAATTGTGGACCATAACATAGTCTGTATCAAAACTTTGGTAGTGACCCCCATATTTAGGAAATGTCCTTTGACAGCCGCCCACCCCCTTGTGACCAGAGGTGGACACGACACTGTAAGGAGCTTCCTTACCAAACAGTCCGGGCATATCCTGGCTTTTGGAACTCAATAGCATGTCAGTAGTTGGACCTGCAAGGGAGATAAACACCTATGCGTTAGCACTGCTGCTTGAATTTGAACTTACTCATCTTTACATGGGAATGGTTTTGCAGGATGTCCTCCAGTAAGAACTAAACTCTGACCTTTTCTCTCAAAGGTCTAAATCCCCTTCTAAGAGACTTGGGAAGTCAGGCCTCCCAAACCTTAAAATCTCATTAACCTGTCTTTTGATTAACTGGAATAATGTAGTTTATTTTCCAACCTGACTGAGCAGCCTCCCTTGAGAGAGAGTAGTGGCACCCACACTTCTTTTCTGCTTTCCCAAGTCTTCAGATGAAGCTCAGCTCTTTCAAAAAGTTGCCGATCAAAGAATTCCTAAAACACACCCAAGACTTGCAAGACCCCGCTTCAAGATGCCCAGCCTTTTCAGGCCAAACTAATGTATTAACTGATAGTTTTGTCTGCAATTCTCGCCTCCTCAAATGTATGAAACCCACTTGCGACTTAGCCACCTTGGATACACTTTCTCAGGACCTTTTGCGACTGTATTCCTTAGGCCAGGATCACTCATCTTGGCTCATACTAAACCTTATAAATATTTTGGCAGGATTTGGTTTTCCATTATCACCAGCCTTTTCTGGGGAGGAAGCCTTGGCTGGGTCTAAGTGTCCCTCATGGGATGGCCACAGGCAGCTCTCTGGGACCTGGGTTTCTCATGGTCCTACCCATGGCTGGTGAGCAGGGAGGACCATCTGCCAGGTGTATCTGAGCTGAAACTTGCCCTCCTTGTCCTGAGTGCAGAGACCATGTCCCAGTTCCAAAGGTGACTGGGCTTGTTCAACTGCTCTGAGTGAGCCAAGCAGAGGGACACACACTCCCTTTTGTAAAAGACATTTTTACCTCCTTTACGTATAGTTCCTACAATAAATGCATCTGGAAGGTTAAAAATACGGTTTGGAGAAATTTTGGTGTCACTGCATGAAACACTCTCTCACTTTGTGGTTCTATTCTGGGAGGCCAGAAGACTCAGAGAGACTCCCACCTATTTATTTCTCCTCTGTAGCAAGCAAGGTGATGTCGATGTCAGGGTGGCTGATAAGAGGTGGAGTCTCCCAGATGCCCCGACAGTCTGAATGTCAGGTGTCTTCAGGATCCTCTGGCTTCGGACCCATGGCTCGGCTGCCTGACCAACAGGTGCCGTCTGCACGGGGTGACGAGGACACTCCCTGGTTCTGAGTGCTGCTTTCTCTTCCATGGCACCCACCAGGAGGCTCCTCCCTGCTGCCACCCACGCTGTTCCTCCTTAGAGCTGAGGCTTCTCAGGGTCCTGGTAGGTTTCTTTGGCTTTGGTCATGGTTAAGGTCAGCTTTGTCCCTCCGCTGCCAGGTCAAGGCTGTGCAGGGCGACCACACCTTCCCCTCCCAAGCTGCAGAGCTCGGGGTGGTGTCTGCAGGAATCTGAAGTTTCTACACTAAACCAGTGACAAAGCTGATTTCCAAATGGTCTTAATGATAGACAATCTGCATACCAATGGGCTCATCTGCACACATGGCTTAGAACAATGCGGGGAAATATGTAAAAAGGTCTGTGATGGTGATGACAATTGCTTCCAGTGTGCTGACCTTCAGAAAACGAAACAAACAAAAAGTACAGTTCTCTTCGGAGGAGACATTAATGATCATTAGGAACGGGCACAGCTGCGTCGCACAAGCACTTTGTTAAAAATATTCTTTTCATGTGGTGTCTGTCCGTGATTATAATGGAAGTATTGTGCCCGTCAGCCAGTCAGCGTGTGCAGTGAGGCAGGAGGCTCCACGCGGCGGCCTCTGAGAGC
>CAUYON010198696.1:0-23614 GCA_963573935.1 Arctocebus calabarensis
TATGTGGCTGACGCCTTAGCCTGTTGAGCTACAGGCGCCGAGCCTGTTTTTTAGAAGTTTTTATGGATCTTTTTTAAAAAATTGGTGTAGTTCTGTAGTTTTGTTCCTTGATCATTAGGGAGTGTTATTTATTTTTTTAGGCGGTATCTGCTTCATTGCTTAGGCTATTAATATAAAACTCTCTAATTCATACAACAAATTATGTAATTGGTAGTGTACTAGATGCTGGGGATAGAGTTGTGAACATGGTGCCTGCATTCATGAAACTTGAAGTCTTGTGCATCAAACAAATAATAATCTAATCCAACTAAATACATTTGAAATTACATCTGTGAAAAATGCAATGAAAGGTATATGGTAACAGTACCTGATCTAGTCTTATAGGGAAGATTCTTCAGAAAAGGCAGCATTTTGGCGGTGCCTGTGGCTCATCGAGTGGGGCGCCAGCCCCATACACCGAGGGTAGCACGTTCAAACCCGGCCTTGGCCGAACTGCAAAACAGAAAAATAGTTGGGCGTTGTGGCAGGCGCCTGTAGTCCCAGGTACTCGGGAGGCTGAGGCAAGAGAATCACCTAAGCCCAGGAGTTGGAGGTTGTTGTAAGCTCTGTGACGCCACGGCACTCTACTGAGGGCGATAACGTGAGACTCTGTTTCTACCAAAAAAAAAAAAAGGAAAGGTGACATTTGGGCTGAGATCTGAAAGGCAAGTAGATTTTAAGGGGAGTGGGGTGTGTTGAGGGGTGAAAGTGTTTCAGGCTGTGGGAAAAGCAGGGTCAAAGGCAGTATAGCAGGAGGAGCTGTAGGAACTGAAAGCCACAGTGAACATTCTGGTCTTCATTCTAAGAGTAATAAGAACACATTGAAGAATTTTCATGCATTAGGGAGTAATATAATCAATTTTGAGATTTTAAAAGATTTTATTTGGTGATAATATTTTGATCATACACAATTTAATACATTAATAGCTAAGGTTCATGTCTGTAATTTTAGCACTCTTGGAGGTTGAGGTGGGAGGATCAGCCTGAGCAAGAGGGAGACCCATCTCTACTTTTAAAAAAAAGGAAAGGAAACCTGTGGTTCAAAGGAGTAGGGCACCAGCCCCATAGGCTGGAGGTGGCGGGTTCAAATCCAGACCTGGCCAAAAACTGCAAAAAAAAAAAAAAAGGAAAGAAAGAAAAACAAGTCAGGTGTAGTGGCACAAGCCTATAGTCCCAGCTACTCCGGAGGCTAAGACAAGAGGATTATTTGAGCCCTGGAGTTTGAAGTTGCTGTGAGCTATGACTCCGTGGCATTCTAGCCTGGGGCCACAGAGCAAGATTCTGTCTCAAAGAAAAAAAAATAATAATAATAATTAGAGGTTAAAGTCACAAAAAATACAGCTAGGCATGGAGGCTTATGCCTGTTATCCCAGCACTTTGGAAGGCCAAGAGGGGAGGATGACGTGGGAGGATAATTTGAGATCAAGAGTTAAGAGACCAGGCTCAGAGCCTGTGGCTCAATAGGCTAAGGCGCCAGCCACGTGCACCTGAGCTGATGGGTTCCAATCCAGCCCGGGCCCACCCAACAACAATGATGGCTGCAACCAAAAAATGGCCGGGCATTGTGGCGGGTGCCTGTAGTCCCAGCTACTTGGGAGGCGGAGGCAAGAGACTTGCTTGAGCCCAGGAATTGGAGGTTGCTGTGAGCTGTGATGCCACAGCCCTCTATCCAGGGTGACAGCTTGAGGCTCTGTCTCAAAAAAAAAAAAAAAAGAGTTTAGAGACCAACCTGTGCAACATCAAGTGAAAGACCTCGTGTTTACAAAACATTTATTTTTTTAAGTACCTGCATGTGATATTGTGTGCCTATAGTCCCAACTATAACTATTTGACTGAGGTGGGAGGATTGCTTGAGTCCAGGAGTTGGAGGCTATAGTGAGCTATGCTACCACCACTGCCTTCTAGCCTGGGTAAGAGAGCAAGAGCTCGTCTCAATTAAAGAGAAACAGTCATGGAATATAATCTTGAGCTTTTATTAAGACTTTTGGATAAAAAGAAGTTAGGTATATTACTATCCTTAAAGCTGTATCATTGAGCTACCTTTTAAATTAAGGATTTACAGTTTCATATAATGTTGTTGTTTTTATGATCAGAGCTCACTGCAGCCTTGAAGTCTGGGTCTTAAGCATCCTCTTGCCTCAGCCTCCCAAGTAGCTGGGACAACAGGTATGTGCGGCCATGTCCAGCTGATTTTTTTGTTTGTTTAGAAATGAGTTTTCCCTGCATTGCCTAGGCTGGTTTTGAACTCCTGCCCTTAAGCCATCCTCCTGCCCTTAAGCCATCCTCCTGCCTAGGCATCTCACAATACTGGGATTATAGGTATGAGCCACTGCACCCAGCCCAGTATTGTGTAATGTTAAATTGACTTTATAACACTCAAAATTTCAGTAAGTTTTGGATACTTTGAGAAGAAAAGTTGTACTTCTGTTTTTAAATAATTTATATTAAATTCCTAATTTAAAATGATAAACTTGGTGGTGCCTGTGGCTCAAGGGAGTAGGGTGCTGGCCCCATATGCCAGAGGTGGTGGGTTCAAACCCAGCTCCGGCCAAAACCGCAAAAAAATAAATAAATAAAATGAAATAAAATGATAAACTAGAAATTTTAATTTAATCTTGGTCCACAGTTTTATAATTGTGGCTTTATGTGGTTTTTTTGAAACAGAAAAACATTTACAAACAAATTTATACTGTCTTTTTAATTTATTTATGTAGGTGCCATTACCAGTGCTCTTTATTTCTTTCTGTAGATTCAAGTTACTATCTTCTATCTGTTAATCTCAGGAGTCCCTTTAGTATTTCTTACAGGCTAGCAGTGAATTCTTTTAGTTTTTATTTAGTTAAGACTGTTTTAATTTCTCTTTTATTTTTTCAGTGGATATATATTAATACATTTTTAGTTGACAATTTTTTAAAGGTCTGTTTCACTATTGGTAGCTAGTGCATTTAACAGTTAAATACATTTAAATAACATATAGGTGACTACACAATTGCAGCATTGGCAATTACATAACCGATTTAATTAGAAAGCAGCTGACAAGTAGCTGTCTAAATATTTAAAATACTAAAATACAGCTCTTGTTTAGATTATCCTTTGTTTTGATCACTTCTTTGGGGGATTGACATTCCTTTCAGCAATTTGAATGTTATCCCACTGCGACTTTGTATGTGATGTTTGTAATGTACATGATGAGTTGCTTTTCTCTTGCTGCTTACAAGAGTATCTTTTTAACAATAGACATTTTGACTATGAGCTCCGTGTCTAAGTGTAGATCTCTTTTAATTTATCTTCCTTGTACTTTATCGAGCTTCTTAGTTGTGCAGAGTAATGCTTTCTATCCAATTTGGGAAATTTGGGCCATTATTTGGTTTTTTTTTTTTTTTTAGACAGAGCCTCAAGCTGTCACCCTGGATAGAGTGCTGTGGCATCACAGCTCACAGCAACCTCCAATTCCTGGACTCAAGCGAGTCACCTGCCTCCGCCTCCCAAGTAGCTGGGACTACAGGCGCCCGCCACAATGCCCGGCTATTTTTTGGTTGCAGCCGTCTTTGTTGTTTGGCGGGCCCAGGCTGGATTCGAAACCGCCAGCTCAGGTGTACGTGGCTGGCGCTTTAACCCTTTGAGCCACAGGCGCCAAGCCTGAGCCATTATTTCTAAAAATATTTTTCTGTAGACAGTTTACAACTCCACGTTAGCCTTCAGTTCTTGCTTGTGTAGAGCTTCAAAGTAAGCCAGAGATGAGAGATACGGGATTTTGAGAGCATGTACACAGCTCTATGTATGGGCTAGCCTTCGGGATTTCCAGGACTATGTCAGCTTTTCAAAGCCCCTGGTAGATATCCTATTTTCCAGTTTTTCCTTTTAAGTTTTTTGGTCAGCCTCTTGTTAGCCATGGTTGGTAATGCTATCTCAGGGAGGTGCAAAGTTACACAGTTGCCACTGATTTTTTTTTTTTTAAAGACAAATGCTGTGGGGAAAGTGTTATTTACAGAGTGAGCTCTGAGCCAGAACAAATAAAGATAGGCCTTAAGAGTGGAACTTTTTTTAGTGAGTTACCAGATAAGTCAAATATTGATACTTCTTTTGGGAAGCTCTAAAGCCATTTTGCCTGATTCAGTATCTGTTTGGCTATTAGTTTTTACAGATAGAAGTTTGGAGATTATTGGTTTTCAAGGCTATTGCGTGGCCAGAGAGAAGGCAATGAGAATATAGCATTGTTAAAATACCTCAAATCTTGCTGTTCCTTCTAGAGATGTAGCCGTTTTTCTCTTTACCTTCCCCTTAACCTTTCCTTCCTCTGGCTGTGTTGCCTAGGCTGGTCTTGAACTCCTAGGCTCAAACTATTTTTGGTTGATTTTTAGAGTTCTGAAAAAAACTAGATTTTGACAGGGTTTTTTGTTGTTGTGGTTGTGGTTTGTTTGTTGCTTTGTTTTGACACAGGATCTCACTCTGGCATCCAAGAATAGATTGCTGAGGCGTCATAGCTCACAGCAATCTCAAGCTCTTGGGGGTCCAGCAATCATCTTGCTTCAATTTTTCTATTTTTAGTAGAGATTGGTTCTCGCTCTTGCTCAGGCTGGTCTCAAACTCCTGATCTCAAGCAATCCACTCACCTTGGCCTCCCAGACTAGTAGAATTACAAGTATGAGCCACCAAACTCAGCCTAGGATTTGACACTTTTTTTTTTATTGTTGGGGATTCATTGAGGGTACAAGAAACCAGGTTACACTGATTGGATTTGTTAGGTAAAGTCCCTCTTACAATCGTGTTTTGCCCCCAACAGGTGTGGCAACCACCAAGACCGCACCCCCATCACTCCTTCCCTCTCTCTGCTCTTCCTTTCCCCACCCCTCCCTTATTCCTTCTCTCTCTGCTCTCTCCTCCCTCAACCCCCACTGTTGACACAGTTTTTGATAAGTTCTTGTTGCTTTTATAGAGGAATGGATTTTCAGTTTTTATTTGCCGTTCCAGCAGTGAGCCTCCTTACATACTTTTTATTTTCTTTTCTGGGAGGAAATATTTGTATATCATAAAACAGTGGTTCTCAACCTTCTAACACTGCGACCCTTTAATATAGTTTCTTGTGTTGTGGTGACCCCCACACATGAGGAGCAGTGTCTTGGTTCCTAAGACCATCGGAAATAGATGTCTTTTTCTGATGGTCTTAGGCAACCCCTGTGAAAGGGGAAAGGGTTGTTCGACTCCCAAAGGGGTCGCGACCCATAGGTTGAGAACCACTGTCATAAAATGTAAATGTCAGTGAGCTTTGACAAGATGTAGAACATTTCTATCATCCATGCAAGTTCACTTTGTGCCTCTTCTCAGTGCCTCAGAGATAGTGACTGTTCTATCATCATTGATTTAGTTCTTCCTGTTCTAGAACTCGTAGAATGGCCCAGAATAAAATCATCCTTATTATCTGTGAGCTTTATCCTTGTTGTGAAATATATCAGTTTTTTCCTTTTTTTATTGCAGAATAAGAATGTATCATAATTTTTTTTTTTCACTATGTTGCCCTCAATAGAATGCTGTGGCTTCAGAGCTGACAGCAACCTCAAACTCTTGGGCATAAGCAGTTCTCTTGCCTCAGCCTCCCAAGTAGCTGGGACTACAGGCACCCGCCACAATGCCGGGCTAAGAATGTATCATAATTTTTTTTAAGAGTCTCACTCTGTTGCCCCAGGCTAGAGTCCTAGCTCCTCCAGCCAGTACCTTAGAACCAAGCAGGCACCTAGAAATCATCAAAGATTATTTTTTTTCTTGTCTTTTGACAGCTAATTATTCAATGAACCTTATTTAGTTAACTTTATTATCTTTTGAATCTGTCCCACTTTACCTCCCTTTTTAGTTTGTGCCTTTATCTCTTGTCTGAACTAATGCAATAGCTTTTCAGTTGGTCTTTATACCTTTAGTTTGGTCCCTTTCCACTCTGTTTAATATATTGATGCTGATGTGAATATAAATCTGATTATTACTTTGTTTAAAACTAGGAAAGGAGGCCAGGCATGGTGGCTCACGCCTGTAATCCCAGCACTCTGGGAGGCTGAGGCAGGCGGATTACATGAGCTCACAAGTTCAAGACCAGTCTGAGTTAGAATGAGACCCCGAGTCTAAAAATATACAGGCATTTTGGCAGGCGTCTGTAATCCCAGCTACTTTGGTGGCTTAGGCAAGAGATTCGCTTGAGCCTAGGAGTCTGAGGTTGTTGTAAGGTATGATGCCATGGCACTCTTACTGGGGGCAACAAAGTCAGACTCTGCATAAAAAAGCAAAAAGACAACTAGGAAAGGATTTCTAGCATGGAGTGTCCTTCCATAAACTTACATCTGATAAGTTTTGTCAGTTACTTTTGGATGTATATTAAACACAATAATTGGCCAGCCTTGGTGGCCCATGCCTGTAATCCTAGCACTTTGAGAGGCCAAAGTGGGAGGATCACTTGAGTTCAGGAGTTCAAGACTAATCAGAGCAAAACAGTGAGACCTTGTCTTGACAGAAAATAGAAAAAAGTAGTGAGGTGTGGTGGAATGTGCCCATAGTCCCAGCTACTTGGGAGGCTATGACAAGAGAATCCCTTGAGCCCAGGAGTTTTAAACTGCAGTGAGCTACGATTATGCCACTGTAACAGAGCAAAACTCTGTCTCTCTAAAAACAAACACCAAAAAGTCAAAATAATAATTGAAGATATGGGGGTTTATTTTTCTCACACATAAATCTGGAGGTAGGATGTACAGGGGTTGCATTGCACTTTCATGATCATCTAGGCTTTTTTTGTTTTGAGACAGAGCCTCAAGCTGTCACCCTGGGTAGAGTGCTGTGGCATCACAGCTCACAGCAACCTCCAATTTCTAGGCTCAAGTGATTCTTCTACCTCCACCTCCCAAGTAGCTGGGACTACAGGTGCCTGCCACAACACCTGGCTATTTTTTTGGTTGCAGCTGTCATTGTTATTTGGTGGGCTTCATCTGGATTTGAACCTGCCAGCTCAGATGTATGTGGCATTGAATACCCTTTGCCTCTTTTATCAGGTGAACCCTTACACTTCAAGAACATCACTTCTTGGAAGCTGTTCTTGATCACCATTGTAATACCTTTGCTTTATTTCCTACCTGGTATTACAGTTATTTTTGTTGTCTATCTTTTCTACCACATTTTGAAGCATTAGAATGCAAGAACTATCTTACTCATCTTGACTGTGCTTGACATATAGTAGAAATTTAATAAATTCTTGTTGGAAAAAAAAAGCTGAAAATACAATTTAAAAATACCTAGGAGGAATGTTATGCTTTATAGGCCACACAATATTAGGAACTGCCTTTCAGAAACTACAGATAATGAATATGTATATATATGGACTACAACATTGAAATGATGAAATTAGAGAAAGTTCTATAATCCAAAATTGAATGCTTTGAATTTAAACTATATCAAATATATTTTATATAATTTAAACAAAAATTAGTCTTGATACCCCTTCCTTGAAAATGAATTTTTGAGGCCCAGGTGTGTGGATTGTTTGAGCTCAGGAATTGATGACCAGCCTGAGCAAGAGTGAGACCTAGTCTCTACTAAAAATAGAAAGACTAGCCAGGTATGGTGGCACACACCTGTAGTCTCAGCTACTCTTGATTGCTTAAGCTCAGGATTTTGAGGTTGCTGTGAACTACAAGAACAGAGTGGAAAAAAAAAAAAAAAAGGAAAAGGATTTTTTTTTGCTGATTATGCCTTCTCTTCTCCTTTTTGTAAAAACCAATGATAAAACAATAACATTAGGTCTGTTTTATCTTTGGTTTTCTTTCCCAGGGACAGCATGTTCGTTCCCTTGTTAAGTTGTTCTTCATGATGAAAGTCAAGTTGTCTATAGGAAAGGAGAAAATTTTCATTTAACTCTCAGGAAGAATAGCCTCGTCTAGATAGTTTCAGATCAGGGAATCACTCAATGCTGCCTAAATTTTTATTCTTTTGTCTTGGAGTACCTTTCCCATTCCTTCTTCTCTCCCTCTTCTCTTTTCCATGCTTTCACCCTATCTTCCTTTTATCCTTCCTTCCTTTTTTATTTTTTTGGATAAATCTCAGATAACTGAAGTTCTTTGTGAAGAAGTAGGTTACAATCCCCTCAGCCTGCCTTTTTTTTTCTAAGTCTAGATAGTCCCAATTTCTGAAATTGTGCCTTAGATGTATTGTAGTTGGGACTTTGTCTTTCCTAAGGAAGTAGCAGGTCACATTGCTTTGTTCTTTGTGTTTTCCCACTTGATTTTGTTCCTTTTCTAAGGTGTTAGTTTGGAAATTTAAATTTTTAGTTTAGCTTTATCTTTGCCAGACATAATCATTTATAAGAGTTTAGTACTATTGAGGCATAGTTGTATGGTTTGGTGGTTTTAAAGCTAACTTTTTTTTGGAGATGGACTTGCTCTGTTGCCCAGGCTAGAGTAGGCATTATCATAGCTCACTGAAACCTCATACTTCTGGGCTCAATGAATCTTCTTGCCTCAGCCTCCCGAGTAGCTGGGACCATCGTACAGGCACATGCCACCATGCCCAGGTAATTTTTTCTTTTTTCCTGTAGAGATAGGGACTTGCTGTGTTGACCAGCTAGTCTCAAACTACTGCCCTCATATTATCCTCTCACCTCAGCCTTCCAATTGTTGGGATTATGGTGTGAGCCACTGTGCCAAGCTTACTTCTTTAGTAGCACCCCTTTTTGTGGAAGTATCATTGGTTTATGTAGCTAACCTGTCTTGTAAAGGTTAATAAATATTAGGGGAGTATGGCTCGGCGCCTGTGGCTTAGCGGGCTAAGGCGCCAGCCATGTAAGCCTGAGCTGGCGGGTTCAAATCCAGCCTGGGCCCGCCAACCAACAATGACGGCTGCAACCCAAACAAAAATAGCCGGGCGTTGTGGCAGGTGCCTGTAGTCCCAGGTACTTGGGAGGCAGGAGACTCACTTGAGCCCAGGAATTGGAGGTTGCTGTGAGCTGTAATGCCACGACACTCTACCCAGGGCGACAACTTGAGGCTCTGTCTGAAAAAAAAAAAAAAAAAAATTAGGGGAGTATATAATATAGAATTCTTAAGATGTCTGTGGAAAAAAGAAAATAGAATGCAAATGAAATACTTAGTATTCATGTGTATGGCTGATTATATTTTCAAAAGATGACCATGACAATATGTCCCATCCCACGTGCTTCTTACGATATAACTTTGATGCTTCTCGATTAAGAAGTGTATTTATGGTCCCTCCCTTCAAATCTAGGCAGGCTTGAGACCACAGGAAAAGATAATAATACTTTTTATTTTATTGATAAATTTTGAAATTAAGGATACCAAAGTTGATTTCTTTTGTTTGCTTTATTTAAATAGTCTCTCTAATTTTTATATTTCTAAAACTATTGACTTTTGGGGGTTACCTGCTTGGAGTGTTCCCCCCACAGCTGCCAGAGGTTCTGGTCCTCATCTTTTGTTTATCAATGTTCTTTATTTTATTTTATTATTTATTTATTTTTATTGAGACAGAGTCCTACTTTTTTGCCCAGGCTGGAGTGCACCAGCATTACCATAGCTCACTGCAGCCTCAAACTCCTGGGCTCAAGAGATCTTTTTGCCTTAGCCTCCAAGTAGCTGGGATTACAGGTGTGTGCTACCACACCCAGCTATTTATTTTTTGTAGAGAAGAGATCTTACTTTTGCCCAGGCTGGTCTTAAACTGCTGGCCTCAAGTGATCCTTCTGCCTTGGCCTCCCAAAGTGCTAAAACTGCAGGCATGATCCATGGTGCCTGGCCTTACTAACTTTCTTATTTTATTTTCCTCATGTTCTTTTTTTTTGAGACAGTCTCAGGCTGTTGCCTTGGGTAGAGTGCTGTGGCATCACAGCTCACAGCACCCTCAAACTCTTGGGCTTAAGTGATTCTCTTGCCTTAGCCTTCCAAGTAGGTGGGACTACAGGTGCCTGCCACAATGCCTGGCTATTTTTTGTTGCAGTTGTTGTTTAGCTGGCCCCAGCTGGGTTCGAACCTGCCACCCTCTGTGTATGTGCTATAGACGCCAAGCCGAGAACTTATCTCTTTTAAAAAAAAAAAAAGTGGTTTTTAAAGAGCAGACATTTTAATTTATTTGAAATCCAGTTTATTAATTTTTTTCTTTAATGATAATACTTTTTGTGACCTAAGAAATTGTTGTCCGCTCCAAGGTCAAAGTCAAAAAGATTTTCTGCAGTGTGTTTTCTAGCAGTCTTATAGCTTTTTCTCTTTTTTTCTTGAGTTGAGGTCTTGCTTTGTTGCCCAAGGTAGTCTTGAACTCTTGGCCTCAAGTGATTCTCTAGCTTTGACCTCCCAAAGTGCTGGGGTTACAGGTATGAACCACTGTGTACCTATCCTTAGATTTTATTGATTAATTGATTGACAGGGGCTTGCTCCATTGCCCAGGTTAGAGTACCCTGGCATCATTATACCTCACTGCAACCTCAAATTCCTGGGCTCAAGAGATGGAAGCTACCTGCGTATATCACATCTGGTTAGTTTTTTTTTTTTTTTGAGACAGAGCCTCAAGCTGTCACCCTGGATAGATTGCCATAGCATCACAGTTCATAGCAGCCTCCAATTCCTGGGCTCAAGCGAGTCTCCTGCCTTCACCTCCCAAGTAGCTGGGACTACTGGCGCCTGCCACAATGCCCGGCCATTTTTTGGTTGCAGCCATCATTGTTGTTTGGCGGACCTGGGCTGGATTTGAACCCGCCAGCTCAGGTGTACGTGCCTGGCGCCTTAGCCTGTTGAGCCACAAGCGCCGAGCCTGGTTAGTTTTTTTTTTTTAATAAATTATTTATTGTCAAGATGTCTTGCTATATTGCTCAGGATAATTTCTAACTCCCGGCCTCAGGTAATCCTCTCACCTTGCCCTTTCAAAGTGTTTGCTTGAACCACTGTTCCTGGCTTGGGGATTTATATTTTGAAGGTGAAAAATACTCCTTAAAGCTATTCTCTGTGTGGTCAGCTGCATCAGTTGTTTCCTGTTCTATTCTTTATTTTTATTTTGAAGTCCTTCTAATGTGGTCTTGTTCTCTAGACCTACTACACAGCTGTCATCCTGGAATGTCACATCATAATTATCCTTGTAATTCCTTTTACCTCTCTCATGACAGTGGTTCTTGGATCCTTTTTTCCTCCTTTGGAATACCTCTTCATTTTGTTGTAGCATTTTATCCTTAGCTTGCTGGGAAGGGGTGCAAGAAATTGTTTTTACTTTCTCGGTGTGTTTTTATGGTGTCCCATTCTTATTATTTGAATGCAATTTTCTTTTTCTCCTTTTAAAAGAATTTTAGTAGGTTTTAATATTTTTTTCCACATTCTTCAGTATTTCTGTTCACCTTTCCTGTCCCACCATTTGTTTCAATGCCTTTCTTTTTGTAATCTTTCCTCAATATTTGGTGTTTGTTTATTGTTTAAAAAAGTCTACTCTAAGAGGGACTTTACCTAACAAATGCAATCACTGTAACCTGGTTTCTTGTACCCTCAATGAATCCCCAACAATAAATAAATTAAAAAAAAAAAGTCTACTTTATTGAGATGTAATTTATATACAAAATGAACTATGTTCAATATTTAATGAGTTTTGATCAATGTACTCATTTGTGTAACCACTACTCCAATCAAATACATAAAAGATTTTCATCATCTCAGAATCCCTTTCTGTTTCTTTGCGCTTGGTTCCCTATGAGCTCTCTTAGCTGTCCCTCACTATACTATTACTTGTCCGCCGCTGATCTCTCCCAACACAGATAGTTGGTCTATTTTTAAGACTTTCATATAATGCAATCAGTTTTTGTGTCTGGCTTCTTTTGGTTGGCGTAGTTTTAGAGATTTATTTGTTACATGAATCGTAGCTTATTCGTTTTTATTGCTGAGTATTCTATTTTATAGATAACACAACAATTTTTTCACATGGTCACAGATAAAAGGGTTGTTGTTTCTTGTTTTTTGGTTTTCATTTTTTTAGCAATTATTTAAAAAGCTGGTATGTACATTCCTGTATAGCATTTCAATTTCAATAAAGACAAGTGGAATTGCTATATCATATAGTGAGTATGTTTAACTTTATAAGAATTGCTAAACTGCCCATTTATTTTTAAGAGTGATAGAGTAAAAGGTTAATTGGAAGGCTTTTGTATTTGAATGTATCATGACTGTATCACTTGTTGACTTGTGGATTTTCCTGCTGAATAATTAGTTGCAAACATAGCCATTGCTATAGGGAGAAGAGCCCTTATTTATTCTGCAGAAATGATATACAATAGAACTGCATAGTTCTACTACTTCCCTACAGTGACCACCTCCTTAAGTTGACTGGATTTTCATAGACTAGACATGCACTACATGTATGTATCAGTACTGTAAGCCTTGTTTCTTAATGTCAAAAACCTGTATATGTTAGCTAGTTTATTATAGTCCATTGGGTGGTTGTCATCTTACAGTGGCTCTACTGTGTATGTCAGAATAGGGCAAGGTAAGGGAGGCTGATGTAAATTTTTACTTACTCTTTACTCTTTTACATACAGTTCCCAATAATCCCATGTATGAAGCCTTTTCCATGGCTGATGGAATACAGAGAATTTATCTCTGGTCTCTGTAAAATCTACATCTAAAAGGTCGGTGTGAAAGTGATGAGGGTATGGGTAGATGGTAAATTGGTGCTTGACTGTGCCTTTTCCTGCAAGGGACCAGAGCAAGGGTGGGGAACTTTTTCATGTTAGAAGGTCTGATTAATTTAGATGTAATCAAATAAAGCCATATTCAAGAAACTTCAATTAGATATATTTAAAAATATACATTATTTTGTAAAAATCTAACTACTATGTACTTAACAGTTTCAAAAAATGAAAACTATTTGTCAGTTTTAAAGTTAACCTTTCAATGACTTGGTTGTGCCTGCTTTTTGATGGAAAGCATTTGAATATTTGGTCTGCAGTTTCAGTTGATCCTCTAGATGAGTATCAGTCATTTGTGATCTTAAGGGTATTTTGATTTGGGTTAGGTAGGAGAACGTGGATTAGCAGCCATAGTGGTTGAAAAGCCAGAAAGCAGTTTCTGGACATGTTGCTGAAGGCATGGTTATTCTCCTGCATTTTCCATATTCCAACTGGATCTTAGCATCAAACAATGACTTTCAAATGTCATCTACTGAGAGCTCAATTGATTCCATCTATAGCTCTTTAAGTACCTTGGTGATAACATCTAGGCAAGGCTGAAATGCTAATTTGAGTGTTATGTCATGATTCTCAAAGTCAGTGAACCTTTCATTGTATTCTCCAGTTAATACAGGTCTATGACAGCTGCTTATTCTTTAAATGATTCATACATGCCATTCGGCTCATCAGTGACCTTTGCTAAGTGGGGAAAATGTTCATCTGAAATTTCCTTTTGAAAAGGAAGTATTTTGAAAAAAAGATAGCTTTTTTTAAAAAAAAAATTCCACAAATGAAATTTTTGCTAATACCTGTTGCTGTAATAGCCAGTGCACTTTAGAATGATATAGGAAATCTACATGGGATACCTCCTTTTTTCAGCCTTAGCATGTTACAAATGACAATGCTATGTTGCTTTTGCAGGAATGTATCATCGTTACCAATACTTAACAGCTTGTTGCTAAGTGTCATTTAAAATGTAGCACAGAGATTTTGCTGATACAAAATGCAAAGAGAAGAAATGAGAGCATCTGGATCTGTTAACACATTTTTTACCAGTGCAATAAGCCCTTCGTATTTTCCTGTCATGGAAGGTGCACTGTCTGTACTTACGCTCACTAAATTTACCAAATTCAGTCCAACTTCACAGCATTTATCTTCAAAGTTGTTGAAGACAGCTATTCCCTGTGTTCTGTTCAGAGAAGTGCCCAAAGTGAGAAACTCCTCATAGCAAAGAAAATCTTCTCTTATGACCTGAATGAAATATAAAACCTGCACCAAGTCAGTGGTATCAGTTGATTCATCCAAAGTGATTGACTAATGTGTATTTTCCTTTTGAAATGAAGGAAGTGCATGAAATTGTTCTGTTACATTGAAGGCTAATTCCTACTGCTATCAGTTATGGTTCTCCTTGAAAGAGGCATTTGTTTTTATTATACTTTGAAATGTTAACAGAGTGAGGTGGGGTGGGGACTAAGCATCCTACAACTTTGACAATGTGTTCTTTCACAATTTCTACATCACTGAATGACTTCCCTTTTTTCTTGAGTATATAAGTTACAAATTTATAATTGCTTCAGAAGCATTATTTCCAGGTCTTTTTTTTTTTGAGGCGGTTTCAGTTGATCCTCTAGATGAGTATCAGTCATTTGTGATCTTAAGGGTATTTTGATCAAGCTGTCACCCTGGATAGAGTGCAATGGCATCATAGCTCACAGCAACCTCTAATTCCTGGGCTCAAGCTAGTCTCTTGCCTCTGCCTCCCAAGTAGCTGGGACTACAGGCGCCCGCCACAACGCCCGGCCATTTCTTTTTTGGTTGCAGCCGTCATTGTTGTTTAGCGGGGCGGGCTGGATTCGAACCCACCAGCTCAGGTGTACGTGGCTGGCGCCTTAGCCTGTTGAGCCACAGGCGCTGAGCCTATTTCCAGGTCTTATTGCAGTTTGAAAGAATTGTCTTGGCTGGTACAGTGGCTCACACCTGTAAACCTAGCACTCTGGGGGTCCGAGGCTGGATTGTTTGAGCTCAGGTTTTTGAGACCAACCTGAGCAAAAGCGAGACACTGTCTCTACTCAAAAATAGAAAAACTAACAGGGTTGGCTCGGTGCCCTAGCACAGTGGTTATGGCGCCAGCCACAAACACTGAAGGTGGCGGGTTCAAACCCGGCCTGGGCTAGCTAAACAACAATGACAACTGCAACAAAAAAAAATAGCTGGGCATTGTGGCGGGTGCCTGTAGTCCCAGCTACTTGGGAGGCTGAGGCAAGAGAATTACTTAAGTACAAGAGTTTGAGGTTGCTGTGAGCTATGATGCCATGGCACTCTTATCAAGGGCAACATAGTGAGACTGTGTCTCAAAAAAACCCACCCAAACAAACAAAAAAACTAACGGGGCATTGTGGCAGGCATCTGTAGTCCCAGCTACTCTGGAGGCTGAGGTAAGAGGAACACTTGAGCCAAAGAGTTTGCGGTTGCCATGAGCTATGACATCACAGTACTTACCCAGGATGAGAGAGAAAGACTCTGTCTCACCGCAAAAAGAATTGCCTTTTCATTTCTGCAATACAACCTTTCCCACCTTTCCCTCTAATTTAAAAAATAGGTCCAGACGCAGGAGGATTGCTTGATCCCAGGAGTTTGAGGAACTAAGTGAGTGTTTTTTAACCTTTTTTTTAATCTCTTGGCACACTTGAGCCTATAGTTAAACTTCCATAGCACACTTAAATTATGTTCATCAAAGAAAAGGAGTGGAGGGTGGCACCTATAGCACAGTGGTTATGGTGCTAGCCATATGCACCGAGGGTGGGCCTGGGCCAGCTAAACAGCAATGACAACAACAACAAAAAAATAGCTGGGCATTGTGGCAGTGGCCTGTAGTCCCAGCTACTTGGGAGGCTGAGGCAAGAGAATCACTTCAGCTCAAGAGTTTGAGTTTGCTGTGAGCCGTGATGCTATGGCACTCTACTGAGGGCGACATAATGAGACTTGTCTCAAACAAAAAAAAGAAAAAAAGAAAGAGTAGAAAAAAAAGAATATACTTAATATGCTTCAAACTGCTCTTGAAAATACTTTTTTTTTTTTTTTTTGAGACAGAGTCTCACTATGTTGCCCTAAGTAAAGTGCTGTGGTGTCACAGCTCACAGTAACCTCAAACTCCTGGGCTCAAGTGATTCTCTGGTCTCAGCCTCTCAAGTAGCTGGGACTACAGGTGCCCGCCACAATGCCCAGCTATTTTTTGTTGGCAGTTGTCATTGTTTAGATGGCCCAGGCCAGGTTTGAACCCGCCATCCTTGGTGTATGAAGCTGTAACCACTGTGCTATGGGTGCCGAGCCACTTGAAAATAATTTAATTAATGATCTTCAAAAATTTTTGTGACATACCTAAAATCATCTCATGGCACACACCAGTTGAAAATCACTGAACTGACTGACATCATGGCACTGTAGGGAACAGAAGGAGACAAAACTCCTTGATTAAAGCCATCCTCCTGCCTTAGCCTCCTGAGGACCTGGGACTATAGGTATCTGCCACCACGCCTGACTAATTTTCTATTTTTAGTAGAGATGGGGGTCTCACTCTTGGTTAGGCTGGTCTGGAACTCCTGAACTCAAGTGATATTCCCCGTCTTGGTCTCTCAGAGTGGTAAGATCATAGACAAGGGCCACTATGTCTGTCTTAAATACTTTCATTTTAAAAATAAAATAAAAATATAAATGATGAACAAAAATTTATTAATAAAAATAAAAGGAGTTCTGTAAAATTTGGATTCAGTCAAAAGGCCCCAAAGTATCTAGATAAAAGGCCATATGTGGTCTTAGGCCCGCAGGTTTTCTACTCCTGAACCAGAGAGTCAGTCTGCCAGAGACTCACAACCATTGTCTTTTTGTTTTGTTTTTTTTTTAAGTCCCATCTTTTACCTCCTTGCCTTTTGTAGTAATTGGTACTATTGATTCCTGAGCCTTTTTGAGAGTATGGACAGGGTGAGTTAGTTTGCTTCTTATTTGCATTTCACAACTGCTGGTGCTTAGTTTCAACTTTCTTTGATTTCTTAGGCCAGTGACCACTCTTCCACATACGAAATGTTTACCTGAAAAAATTTTGACTGCCTTTTAGGACCTCAGTTCTCTCCTATCTACTCTTTGTCCTTGTGAGTTTATATCCTATTTTGGTCTCACTGTGACTTTTTGAGAGAAGGAGGGTGGAAGAGAGAGAAAGAGAGAAGAGATTATAAAAAAGAGTTCAATTTTCCTTTTTTTTCCTGAAACCACTTTTCTTTATCATACTGAAATAACTACATTAGTATTATGCTTTTCTACTTTAAAAACTTACTAACTTTGATTCTATTTTCTATTTTGCCCAAATTTTTATTTAAAAAATTTTCAGGCTCGGCGCCTGTGGCTCAGCGGGCTAAGGTGCCAGCCACGTACACCTGAGCTGGCGGGTTCGAATCCAGCCCAGGCCCGCCAAACAACCATGATGGCTGCAACCAAAAAATGGCCAGGCGTTGTGGCGGGCGCCTGTAGTCCCAGCTACTTGGGAGGCAGAGGCAAGAGACTCACTTGAACCTAGGATTTGGAGTTTGCTGTGAGCTGTGATGCAACGGCACTCTATCCAGGTTGACAGCTAGCGGCTCTGTCTCCAAAAAAAAAAAAGAATTAGTTCTTGTTTTATCAGTGCTGTACATGTTGTTGGACCATGCATCCTCCCTACCACAAACATTGAATGATTAGATATGTGACAGGCGATGTTTACTCTTTATCTTGCTAGTCCTTTCTGCCTCAGCTTGATCAGTCTATTCTTCCTGACCTTTGGTGACTATGCACTTCTATTTCTCCTTATGGCTATTCCTTATCAATTTTCTTCCTCTTTATTTTCTTTATTACCCTGCTTTTTAGGCACTGCAAACATTGGTTTCTTCCAGTTTTGTACATGTCATCGTGCTTCTTACAATTTAATTAACTATATACCGATAATGCCTGTAAAACCTCTGTTAAGCTTTACACTCAAAATTATGATGTAGTATAAAAGCCCAATGCATCATCCCAAGATTTCTTACATTTAATATGTCCTTAAAAGAGTGTATCATCTTTTTCTCCTGGCTTACTCTCTTTCTTGCATTCCTTGTCTACATGATAAATACCATCCTTCAGGTTTTCCAGTATAGAAATGTGAACATTATTGTAGATTGCTTCTGCCCTTAGGCTTCAGGTTCCATTGATGTTTCCTTCTATATATTCCCCAAATTTAGCTCCCTTTGTTTTTGTAGTAGTAATCTACTTTTTGCTTCCAGGCTTAATGTGTTTTCTGCACTATTGGTAGAGTGAGCTATATGAATTATATCTATGTCTTTTTTCATGTCTGCCTGGAGTTTATATCGGAATTGCATCTTACTGTATCCCTTCCTTAGAACAGATAGTCTCTATAACTTGGTTTCACTGCTTCTGAGTTTATCCTTTATTACTTCCTCCCTTGCTTATTTTGCTCTAGTAACACACCATACATCTCTCTCCATCATTGTACTTCGAAACAATAACCTCTGCCAAGCATACCCATGTTGATTTTACTTGGTTTGGCCTTTAAAATTTAATGTAAAACTTCTCTCCATCCAGAAGCCTTCTCTGTTTGTTCCAGCTTATATCAGCAGTTTATGTGTCTCCTTTGTGATGGTACTGACCACATTAAAGGGTATTTATTTCTCTGTCCTTGTAGATAGCAATTGTTCTATATAGGGAAAAAAGAAATTTTTCAATGCCTAAAATAAAGTAATGGCTCAGTAATGTTTTTGTTTTTGATAATGGGTATCTAAAATTTTAGGTTTTAGTATCATCTGTTTATAAACTATTTTCTCTGTAAATGATGACAAAATATAAGCTAGACTTGGGGACTATCTTCCACTTGGAGATAGATATATGTATCATCTGTTTATAAACTATTTTCTTTGTAAATGATGACAAAATATAAGCTAAACTTGGGGACTATCTTCCACATGGAGATATATATATGTGTGTGTGTGTATATATATATATATATTTTTTTTTTTTTTTTGGAGACAGAGTCTCACTATGTTGCCCTGGGTAGAGTGTTGTGGCGTTCCAGCTCACAGCAACCTCAAACTCTTGGGCTTAAGCGATTCTCTTGCCTCAGTCTCCTAAATAGCTGGGACTACAGGTGCCCCCCACAACGCCCAGGTATCTTTTGGTTATAGTTGTCATTGTTGTTTGGCAGGCTCAGGCTGGGTTCGAACCTGCCAGCTCCAGTCTATGTGGCTAGTGCTCTAGCTGCTTAAGCTACAGGAGCCGAGCCAGGATAGATATATTTTTAAGGAATACAAATAATATAATTTTGGGGGTGGGGTGGGGAGATAGAATTTCACTGTGTTGTCCTTGGTAGGGTGCCATGGTATTGCAGCTCAAAGTAACCTCAAAGTCTAGGACTTGAAGCGATTCTCTTGCCTCAGCCTCCCAAGTAGCTGGAACGATAGGTGCCTGGCACAACGCCTGGCTATCTTTTTGTTGTTGTTGTTGCAGTTGTCGTTGTTGTTTAGCAAGCCCAGACTAGGTTCGAACCTGCCAACCCCAGTGTATGTGGCTGGCTCCCTACCTACTGAGCATAGGCACTGAGCCACAAATAATATAACTTTTTTTTTTTTTTTTTTTTTTGTGGAGACAGAGTCTCACTTTATCACCCTTCCATAGAGTGCTGTGCCATCATGCAGCTCACAGCAACCTCCAACACCTGGGCTTAGGCGATTCTCTTGCCTCAGCCTCCTGAGTAGCTGGGACTACAGGCTACTTGTAGCCCACCATAATGCCCAGCTATTTTTCTGTTTTGCAGTTCGGCCGAGGCCGGGCTTGAACCCGCTACCTTCAGTATATGGGGCCGGTGCCCTACTCGATGAGCCACCGGCGCTGTCCAATATAATTTTTATTACAAAGAAAACGTATTGTTACTCTCAGTGAATCCCTAACAATAAAAAAAGTTAAAAAAAGAAAAAAAAAGTATTGTTGCTGAAAACATTAATGCCAGAATCCAGTGACATTTTGCTTACTTGCTGATTTGAAACATTTACTGCTCCTTGCTCCTGCCTAAAATTTGCATGCATATTTTAATGTTTTGTCTTTTGAAAATAGAAAGTCAAGAATTTTCAGGCTTTCTAAATTAGATATGAAAATATTAGAATTATGACCACATTTCATTAGATTTGTTTTACTTATCTGAAAGAGAAGTAATATTTGCCCATTTTTCTTAGGAAAATAGAGAAAGCTCTTTTCTCCTGATTTCTTACTTATCTTCTATTTCTGAATTGCAGTTACAGATGTAGAGTTGAAACGACTAAAGGATGCCTTCAAGAGGACATGTGGACTCTCATATTACATGGGCCAGCACTGCTTTATCAGAGAAGTGCTTGGGGATGGAGTGCCTCCAAAAGTTGCTGAGGTAATCTTTATTCCTTGATTTTCCTTTGAGATAGTTATGTACCAGCCTGAATTCTTGAGAGGGCTCCTAAAATTAACAGGTTTAATTTTCCCTGTAGTTACTTTTCTTGTTGAGTAGGTGAACAGGTCTTGTTTAGATGTTAACATGGCTGTATTCTTAGAGGCCAAATGGGAGTACCACAGCACTGTAACTATTCTTTGGTACTTTTGAGCTTTAATTGTTACTGATTATAATCATGGGACCATTTGTATGATTGATTTCTTCTTACAAACTTCTCTCTGACATAACATTTTTATCTTGCAATTATGTTTTATAAATTTTGTGTTAAAGAAAAACTTTCTATATAGTAAAACCTAATTAATTTTCTAAAGTAAAATGTATTTTTCAATATTTTCAATATTTTTCAAGATTGTCAGTGTATGATATTGGAATTTTAATGGGGATTGCATTAAATCTATAGATTACTTTGGGTAGTATAGACATTTTAACAATATTTATTCTTCCCAGGCATGAGCCATGGTATGTTCTTCCACCTGTTAATATCCTTTGTTATTTCTTTTTTCAGTGTTCATAGTTCTCTCTGTAGAGATCCTTTATACCTCCTTCATTAAGTGTATTCCGAGGTTTTCCATTTTCTTTGCTACTGTGAAGAGTATTATATCTTTGATTTGATTTTAAGCTTGTTTGCTGTCAGCATATATGAAGGTTACTAATTTGTGAACATTGATTTTATATCCTGAGATATTGCTATATTTCTTGACTTACAGTAGTCTCATGGTTGAGTCCTTGGCATTTTCTAAGTATAAGATCATATTATTAGCAAAGGATGATAATTTGATCTCCTCTGTCCTCATTTGGATATACTTCATTTCCTTCTATTACTCGAATGCATTGGCTAGAACTTCCAACACTATGTTGAATAGCAGTGGCCCTCCTTGTATGGTTCTAGTTCTAAGCGGAAATGCTTTCAGTCTTTCTCCATTTAATATGACATGACTGTGGGTTTGTCTTAGATGGCTTCTATCAATTTAAGAAATGACCCATCTATGCCAATTTTCTTAATGTTCTTATCAAAAAAGGATGGTGAATTTTGTCAAATGCTTTTCCTTCCTCTATTGAAAGGATCATATGGTCCTTGATTTTACTTCTGTTTATGCAGTGAATTATATTTATGGAATTTCATCCCAGGGATTAAGACCACTTGGTCATGAGGAATTATTTTTTTAATGTGTAGCTAAATACTGTTTGGTGAGATTTTTGTTGAATATTTTTGCATCAATATTCATGAATGAAATTGGTCTGTAGTTTTTTTTTTTGTTGTTGTGTTCTTTCCTGGTTTTGGTATCAGGGTGATATTTGCTTCGTAGGAAGAGTTGGGGAGAATTCCATCCTTTTCAATGTTTTGGAGGAGGTTTTGCATTATATAGGTAAGAGCTCTTTGAAAGTCTGGTAGAATTCTGGTGTGAAATCATCTGGTCCAGGACTTTTTTTATAGTTGTTACAATTTCAGTGCTTGTTATTGGTCTGTTCAAGAGTTTTGTTTCTTCCTGGATGAGTCTAGGGAAGTAGTGTGATACCAGAAATTGGTCCATTTTCCTCCTTGTTTTTAAATTTCTGGGCAAAGAGATTTTTGTAGTATTTGGTGATGATCTTTTGTATCTCTGTGGTGTCTGTTGTTACATTCTCTTTTTCATTGCTAATTGAGCTTATTAGAGATCTTGCTTTTCTGTTTCCAGCTAATCTGGCAAAGAGTTTATAAATTTTATTTATCTTTTCAAAGAATGAACTTTTTGTTTTATTAATCTTCTGAATAATTCTTTTGTTCTTGATTTCATTTAGTTCTAATCTAATTTTAGTTATTTCTTTTCCTTTGCTAATGATAGAATCAGATTACTGACCCACCCAAGTAAAACTAGCCCATCCAGGAAGGACCAAGTGTATGTCCCTCCCAGAAAATAATGAATGGACCAATCCCTGTCTCTCTTACCCTTTCCCACCCACCTGCCCAGGAAGGACCAAGTAAATGTCCCACCCAGGAAATAGTGAATGAACCAATCCCTGCCTCTCTGACTCTTGAAAATTCCCATCCGGCATAGCCCATGTGTGGATTTCTTCTCAATCGGGAATTTCACCCACCTGCACCCAGGTGGAATAAAAGCCATATTTATTGCACAGAACTGGGACTCCATTTTCCTTTTATCTTGTGCCTCCGAATAATCTTCATCTTTGGATCTGGAACTTCTCAGCTAGGTTTGGGATTGGATTGTTCTTTCTTTTCCGGTTCCTTGAGATGATTCATTAAATTGTTGATTTGTGCTTTCTGTTTTCTGGATGTGGGCATTTAATTTGATAAATTTTCTTCTTAGGACTGCTTTTGCAGTATTCATAGGTGTTGATAGCTTGCGGTTTTATTGTCATTTTATGCAGGGAATATAATGATTTCCCTCTTTATCTCCTCCTTAACTCAACTGTTGTTCAACAAAAGATTGTTTAGTTTCCATGATTTTGTGTGGAGGTGAAGGTTTCTGTTGGAATTGAGTTTTACTTTTATTCCATTGTGGTCCATAAAGGTACAAGGTATAATTTCTGTTCTTTTAAATTTGTTTTCTTTGATGTGAGAGAAAAAAAATTTGTTGAGGTTTGATTTGTGTCCTAGGATATTATCAATTTTGGAGAATGATCCATGTGCCAATGAGAAGAAATGTTCTATATACCTGTTAAGCCCATTTGTTCTAGAATCATGTTTAAGTTCATCATTTCTTCAGTGTCTGCTTGGAGGAGCTGTCCTGATCTGTCAGTAGGGTGTTGAAGTCCCTAGATATTGTAGGTTATCATATTGTTCAGACCAAGTAGAGTTCATTTTTATAAATCTGGGAGCATTTAAATTGGGTACATAAATATTTATGATTGAAATGTATTCTTGTTGTATTGGTCCCTTGATCAATATATAGTGTTGTCTTTCTTTTGTTGTTTTAAAGCCAGTTATATCTGCAAATTGGATTGTGACGTCTGCTTTTTTCTGATTTGCCTGAAATATTCCAGCCCTTCACCTATAAGGCTTGTTTTGTCCTTATAGGTTGGATGTGTTTTCTGAAGACAACAGGTACTTGGCTTGTACTTTTCTATCCAGTAAGGTAGCCTGTGACTCTTTAGGGGGGAATTCAAGCCATTCTTGTTTATTGAGAGAATTGATATGCAGGGTGGATTTGCATTTGACTTGGGTGGAGGTCTGTTGCCTTGTTTGATTATTTGGGTCCTTGTGGAATCGAAGAATGATAATAGGAGGCGGAGCAAGATGGCCGACGAGTAACAGCTTCCTTGCGACTGGGCACGGTGAGACTGGGGAGAGAGGACTTCAGGCATCTCTGCCAGGCAGGATCTGCCCAGAAACTTCCCTTTGGGGACACAGGGAGACAGCGTGAGGCTTCTGGACACCCTGAGGAAGGCTAAAGCGGCGGAGATTG
>CAUYON010198698.1:0-12068 GCA_963573935.1 Arctocebus calabarensis
TCCACAACCAGTCCGCTACTCCCTGTCACTGTTTGACAAGGGGATGTAGGGCCTGACAACCTGGGTACTTAACAGGGGCTGGGGCGTTTCACTCAGTTCCAGCCCTGTCCCTGATTGATGTTGCTGCTGGAACAGAACAAGTTCGCAAAATTTATTTCTGTCAAGGCTATTTTCCCTGATTGGACTGGGGCTGCAAATGAGTTTTACTCTGTCTGTGAGTTCCAGCCCTTTGTCTCAGCTTTCATCTCCTGAGGGCCAGGTTAAGCAAAGCAGCTCCTCTGCGAGTATTCTCCCACAACAATTCCACAACATTTGGAAAGGAAAATCAAACCTTCCCACTACCACACACCCAGTGTACAACGTTGGAAAGTCCTCGGGTGATTGGCCCAGTTAAAGAGGTATCCAATCAATTGTCCCAGCCAGTATCAACCTCAAATAAAAGAGTTAAAAAGTCTCTGGCGACTAGACAGCTGAAGTCTGCTGGCAGCTTTAGTATAACTCACTCCAGTGTTCTGTGGGCTCAGGAGGCCCCCCCCCCAAGCCAGTAAATTAGCCTGGGAAGGTTGATGCCTCTTTCCCTGCCTTGCTCCTCTGTTGCACCCAGTCTCTGGTAACCCTGCAGGGCTGTGGTCCAGTTCCCTCCAATGAGCAGATGCTCTAGAGGTTTGCGCCTGCCTAGATCACATGGGGCTCTGTGGCTCCTCAGCCAGTCCACCGGTTGTGTTGGTGTTGGCAGGGCGGGAGGTGAGGCCTAACAACCTGGGTACTTGATGGGGGCTGGCGTGATTTACTCAGTTCCAGCCCTGTCCCTGATTGATGTAAAGTAGATAAAAAAGCTGATAGAAGAGAACAAGTTTGCAGAATTTCTGCCCTGTGGAGGAGACGCTGGTCTGCTAATAGTCCTGACTTAGTCTGCAAGCTTCAACCCTTTGTCTCTGCTGTCTTCCCCTGAGGGTCAGGTGTGGCCGAAATTTAGCAAAGTCTTGGTCTGCTTTTCGGCCAGCCAGCCAGCTGCTTTTCGGCTCAATCTCTGATCGCTCCCAAGCTGGGAGAATGGCACAGACCAGTGGCAACCCACACCCTGTCCACACCCCTCGAGAAAGTGTTCAAGAATCTGGACTCCATGGGGGAGAGACCTCCAAACCTCAGGGTGAGAGTGGAGGGGAGTGCTGGTAGTTCCAACTTGCAGGTGGAGAATATATACAGTTTTATACAGCTTTATGCCTGGCAGGAAAGTGCCACAGCACAGGGGAAGGAGGTCCGGTTTTTAGAGGGTCTCTCCCATGGGGTAGAGTGGGAGGACATTTGAACTCTGCTTGCTTGTGTGTATGGAGGTATGGCGTATACTGAGAGCTGTTCTCTTGGGGGAGGGGACTCCCGTCCACTTGGTGATGTGCTCTGTACCTTTTATTTGTATCCTTGGGGTTGCAGGTCGCTCCAGCAGGGTTGATGTGTGTTCCTCGACCTTGTCTCTTGGCTCAGCTCCAAACCGTTGGCTTTCTTGCTAAATTTCTGTCCTTTAACTCTCCTTCTGGACAGGAGCATCTGCAGAAAGCTGGCTATAGAC
The DNA here is from genome assembly GCA_963573935.1 of Arctocebus calabarensis. Classification (NCBI taxonomy): domain Eukaryota; kingdom Metazoa; phylum Chordata; class Mammalia; order Primates; family Lorisidae; genus Arctocebus; species Arctocebus calabarensis. Next base: position 1,568 of record CAUYON010198698.1, read on the forward strand.
TGCCATCTTGGCTCCTCCCTGATCTCATAGGTTTAATAACTTATCCCAATTGTACATTTAAAATGGAGGAGAGCTAAGATTTATTTGAACATTTTTTTGATTGACATTAATCCTTTCACTTTTCTTTTTTTTCATTCTTCCTTCAAGCTCCAGAGCCATTGATACAAATGCTTTCTTGAAACCAAATACATCATACATAAATTGAGATTAAGACAACATAGGAGTCAGCATAATCATATTCTGCTCCTTGGCTGGTTGAGGCCTCTATGTGGCTGAGCCTAGTCACGATGCCAACCCACAGGTTATAGTTCACTCATGACTTTGAGATTTGATGCTGATTCTTTTGGATTTCTACAATTAATGAATACATGTCTGAGTGGTCTGTCTTTGTTCCTTTGTGTTTTGAGAGCTGGCTGGGACAGGGCTAGGGTTGTTTGTCCATGGCAAATGATTTCTTGCTAGGAGAGGCACATTGGATGCTGCAGATGTAAATATCTCTGTCTTCTGCCTGAGCTGACAGGGAGGGAGACTCTGACAAGCAATGTAACCCAGGAAAGAATTATGGTCTCAACCAGACTTGTGCTCTGGTATGTACTGCCAGTCTCCCTCACTGCAGCCTGGCTCTGAAGGTGGGGAGGTGAAAATCCCCAGTTTTTCAGCCTTTTCCCCAAGTGCTAACATCCATCACCACTGTCTAAACAGAGATCTGGTTGTATAGTGGTCATTTGAAGGTAGATATGTCTGGACAGTTCTGGTCCAACAGGGCGGAAGGTGGATGTCACACCTTCCCAATGGTGCACTTGTATGTTTGCAAGCAAATTCTGGCATTCTTGCTCTGAAAGACACCACTGATAAGACTGTACCTGGAGTTGTAGGGAAGGGTAGATGTCCACAATGGCACTGGCCATCTCCAAGATGACTTGGTTCAGCTGCTAAATCTGTCTTCTCCAGACCAGTGCGAGTCCCCTGCCAGAATGGTTCACCTTTACCCCTCCAGCCCAATCACTCTCTAAACAAAAGGAGAAGCTAGTTTCATCTTGGAGCTTCTTGAAAGGTGCCTCAGCTACAGCTTTGGTGAATGTGCATGTGAAGTCAGCTAGTTCTTTCCAGCTCTGTACAATTTTAACCTGGGCTTCAGATCTATCAGTGCCTCTTCTATGTCAGCCCTGGACACCGTGGACCCCACGTTGTCCTTTGGTTGTCTCAGCTACTGCTTCTCCTTGGCCTGTTTATTTGCTACTCCCTGTTTCTTTCTCCTTGGGGTATTCTGAGGACTGAAGCATTTCTCTAGATCCACAATCACCAGTGACAGAACTTTCCCTGCTGTCTTTGCTGTGATGTCAGTTACAAAGCCCCCAAATGTTTCCTTCCCCTTTTCAGTGTTGCTCAGATTTCCCTGTTTCAAGTTGTAGATCATGGATACAAACACCTCTGCCAGAAGCAACACCAGGACCATTTGCTCCTCCACCGGGTCCTCTCCATCCTCAGATGGCCCAGTCCTTCTCCTCTACATGATACTGCAAGGCACGACCTGTGCCTTAATCACACAGCATCACCCCATGGACTATAAAGCTCCGAGGAGCTGGCTCCCACCTTCCATCTGTAAAAGCACTGGATCCAGCACCATGATGATGTGTTTTAAGCATTCCTCTGGTCTCTGGGATTTCAGCCTATTAACCAGTGATGCCCTCTCCTTTCTTTCTCATCTCAGGGTGCTTTCCTTCTGGCTTGCTTGTTCCTGCTGCCAGTATCTCTGTGAACCTCTTCCCTGGACCTTCAGACTATGCTTGGTTTTCTTCTGAGATGGGAGGAAGTCAGAATTTGTTTTGGCTACTATCAAGCTGTTGCTCTGGACAGGACAGGTAGACTGGTAGATTGGAAGCTGATGGCACAGTATATCTAAGATAGGGTCCTTGTTATCTGACGTACTCCTCTCTGGGGTATGATGGAGGGGAATATCAGGGACTTTTGGAAAGGAATCCTTTTCCTGGTCACTTGATCCTCTTTCACTATTTTGATGATTCAAAACACTTTTAAGTAGGTAGCTAGAGTCTTCTGGGATCAGCTGCTTGTGGGTCAAAAACTTATATGTAAGCCTCTCAGCCAGGGGAATAGATACCACTTCATCCTTACTTTCACTGCTTAGTACTCTGCCTGGCTCTGTTTGTATGACAGTTTCAGCTGTGTTTGGGATAGGCAGTGGATCTTTCAAAACTAGTGATGGAGGATAGGAGGCCTCAGAATCAGAGGCGTCAACCACAATCTTCTCCTCTCTCTCAGGTTGCCTTCTATTTGTTGAAGATGGTTCCCTCTTGAGAAAGGCAAATGCTGGCAACTTCTCAGAGTCACTCTCACTAGAATCCAGTGAGAGCGATGACTTCTTTAGTGCCATCAATACATGGTATTAAATTAATTACCTCTACTATATTGTGCCATTCTTTCAACTTCCAAGTAGGACCTGGAAGTAGATCTCTGGTAGCCTAAATCCCTTAACCTTTCTACGAAGTACATGACCTTTGAGATCAGTGAGATGCTTCATTTTGGGGAGGAGGAACTGGAGGCACAGAAGCATGGAGTGACTTACAGAGACTTACTGTGGGTCCAGGATGGGATCTTGGGATCCGTAGGTTCTGTTGTGGTGCTCGCTTTTCTAAGCCATGTAGACTCCTGATTGGGATATGAAACCATGATCCTGCATGCCACATGGATCTGGTTCTGAGTCTCCTCAGAACTCCTTGTGGTGTCAGAGCCTCTGCAGAGGTTTGCACTCTGGATCTGTTATGTACTTCTTGGCTAGTTTTAAGCCTCTGTCTTTCTGCTGAGATCGCAGACTTTCATGTTATCCATCTCTCATTTACCATTTCCCAGACATGAAAATGACTATGAAAACTACATCAAAGCAAATGTTTATAAGAGTCAAATCTTTTAGATGAATTTTTTTTAAAAAAGTTTCTATTAAAATAGGTTTAACAGGTCCTTGTGAAAACTTATTTTGTACTCATTAATAAATCAAAGAGAAAGTTTGCCAGGCGGGGGTGGGGTGGCGGGAATGTGGTGAGGTGACCACATATGACAAGTGGGCAGCAGTAGCTCACTGCTTAGTAGGCTGTGTTCTTTGACCTGGCGAGCAAAGGCAGGCACATTTAGGTCATGGTTTTGTGCCCAGTAGTCTCAGGAGACTGAGCCAGAGCATGAAGCTGTATAACCCTCTCTCTCCTCATTTAACTCCCTCTGCCCCACAACCTCACAGTGTTGTGGGAATTCAGGTTAACTTTCTTCTTTTCGCACTTCCTTTTGTGAAGTCCCTAATATCAGGGATACTTCCCCTGATTTTCTCTCTAATTAATTTTTACTCCTTCTCTAAAGCTACAGTTCAAATTCTGCTTCCTTTATGAACATTTTTTCTTATCCCCCTCATAGAGATAATGGCTCTCCCACTCAGTGCTTGGCATCTCTTCCACTAAATACTGCCCTGTTTTGTACTGACTTCCATTTTTGTCTTACATGCAGGAAAACAAGGTCCTTAAGGGCAGAGAGTCTTGTATTTCTCATCTTGTCTTCCCTCAGTGCCTACCAGAGTGCTTTCTAGGGGCAACATCAACTGTTAGGAATGCACAATGGATCTCCAAACATGGGACTCAACATTAAAAACACTTCAATATCTTTCAACCACTTAATTGATGAGTCTCCTCTTTCTGTAGAATTTTATGGAAACTCTTCTCACTGCCTCCAACTTATTTTCTCCTTTCTGAGGCTTTGCTTGGGGAAGAACCCTTTTGTGTAGCAGTGATTTTAGAGCACATGATTGCATGCTAGGGCATAAAGAAATCTTGTTTCTTTCTCAATCAAGAGCCATCTTAAAGTCTGGAAGAGCAACCGTGTTATCTGTCAACTTCAGGTGCTGGGACATGGTTTTCATTGGGGTTGAAGAGTGTATTTCTGTGCCTGAGGCAACTTTCAAGGACCCACACTGTCTGAGGAATTTATAGAGTTGAGGGAGAAGCAAAGACAACAAAATGAAGCCACAGGGTGAAGGGAAGAGAAAGGGGCTCCCTTAGCTCTGTACCCTACAAGGATATCAGAAGGCTCACTGGAGTCCTTTGGGAAGAGCTGTGAAGAAAGTTCTTTAAGAAAAATTTTGTAAGAGGTTGGGGGAAGATGGCCAACTGGAGCCAGCTTTAAATAGAAGCTCCTGTCCAGAGGGAGAGATAATGGCCAGAAAGAACCCAATAAAGCTGAATGTTGGGAGGTGAGCTGAGAGAGAAGATTGATAACTGAACATCATCCCTGCTGAGGCAAGCTGTGATTCCAAAGCAAATTTCAGGTACAAAACCCATCCCAAAGAGGATGAGAATCTGCCCCCTCTCCTAAGAGAGTGGTTTCCTGTGTGTGGTCTAGAAGTCCACCCTCTGCAGAGACCAGAGTGTTTGTGGTTCCTTGCTAGGGATGGGCATTGCATGGACCACAGTAGTGCAGCTGTGCTGAAACTGACTTGAGTAGAAGTGGAGAGAGGCACAGGGAGGAGGGCGAAAGTGCATGTAAGTGGTGGGTGGAGGTGTGGGAACACATGTGAGGACACCTGCCATGCATCAGTGAGAGTAGAGCAATCTCACCAGGGTCAAATTTTGGAGAGACACCTTCCCAATTCTGTGAATTGCCAGAGGGAGCCAGACCTCACCTTACAGGAGTACCAGAGGAGCAGTGTGGCTGGGGCAGAGACCCCATTTCTGAGGGAGAAAAACATTCACCACATTGTTAACTCCAGGCTTGGAACAAACTTATGTAAAACTCTCCCCAGTTTACATTGAGCACCCGAGGGAGTCAGGCTTCAGCTCACTCTGCCGGCTGATGGCAGAGTGTGGCAGCCTGGCTGAGGAGGTCTTAACTCCCCTTTGACTCTGGCAGGCACAAATCCTTGGTGTATTTGCTCATTGAAAGGTTACCAGTGACTGGGTGTGGTAGAGGTGCAAGGTGGGGAAGGAGTCGCCAGCCCCCCTGGACTAACTCTTTTGCTTGGCAGGCCTTTCTGACTCCATGGAGCACTGGAGCGAGTCATACTTGAGCTGCCAGTGGACCCCTGCTGTCTAGTTGCTGGAGATCTTCTGAACTCTCCCACTTGATCAGTGACTGAGCTAACTGGGACAATTGGGTTAGAACTCTTGATCTGGACTGGCCACCCAGGGACTCTCCAAGGTTGATCCCTGGTTGTGTTGTAGTGGGAGAATCTGATTCTCCTCTTCCAGTTGTTGCCCATGGGGGGAAGGGTGTCTTAGTTGCTTGTATTTCTCCCCAGCTGACATTTCAGCCCAAAGCCACTGATTCACTAGGATTGGATAGAGGCTAGCTGAATACAGGACAGAGCCACCTAGCCCCATCACACTGAGCAGGTCCCCAGAGTTTCAAGCTGTAGTACTGAATAGGACATTTGTAAATCTCTTCCTTTTCCTAGGAAAAAGCCATAGTCAGAAGTCCCAACTGTTTGGTAAAGGGTTGGTTAACTACAACTCCAGGAGCCCTCAATCCAATTTCACCTTACCAGCTTCTCTAGCCAAACTACAAGAAATAATCATAGGGTAGAATCAGCAGAAAAACTCTGGCAACATGAATAATCAGAGTAGTTCAACTCCCCAAGGAACAACAAAGAAGACACAACAGAAGAAGCCATTCATAAACAAATGGCTGAAATGTCAGAAATAGAGTTCAGAATATAGATGGCAAATAAGAAAGTGAGCTCATTCAGAAATTTTTGAACAAAAGCCAACATCTACAGTGGTGAAAGGATTAAAAATGTCCACTGGACATTTGAAAAATGTGACACCCAAAACACCACCAGGCTTATCAATACTCTCAATTAATGTGAATGGTTTAAATCAGGCATCCTCAAACTTTTTAAACAGGGGGCCAATTCACTGTCCCTCAGACTATTGAAGGGCCAGACTACAGTTAAAAAAAAAAAACTATGAACAAATTCCTATGCACACTGCATACATCTTATTTTGAAGTAAAAAACAAAACGGAAACAAATACAATTCACACCAACTCATGTGGCCTGTGGACCATAGTTTAAGGACGCCTGATTTAAACCATTTACAATAATTGAGAATATTGATAAGCCTTTCGAAAGTCCAGTGGACATTTTTAATCCTTTCGCCACTGTGGAAGTTGGAATTTGATCAAAAGTTTCTGACCAAGTTTACTTTTGTGGTGGAGGATTACACTGGTCATTATGGAGGATAGGTCTGAGAATATCCTGGAGAGCTGGTTTAGCTATGGAAAATTTCTTCAACATGTGAATGTCATTAAAGTATTTAATTTCTCCATCATAAATGAAACTCAGTTTAGCTGGATACAGGATCCAGGTTTGAAAGTTATTTTGTTTTAGTAGATTTAAAGTCAATGACCATCCTCTTCTAGCTTGAAAGGTTTGAACCAAGAGATCTGCAGTTATTCTAATATTCTTCCCCTTGTAGGTTATGGTTTTCTTCCATAAGAAGAAAATTCTTCAGAATTTTCTCCTTCATATTAACTTTAGTGAAGTTAATTATGATGTGCCTGGGGGATGTCTTATTCATGTTGAGTCGTGCTGGGGTTCTGAAACTGTCTGCTGTCTGAATTTCAGAATCTGTTGGCATGTCTGGAAAGTTCTCTTTCATAATCTCATGAAGAAGAGACTCTGTGCCTTTTGAGGCCACTTCATCACTTTCAGGGATCCCTATAAAGCGAATATTGATTTTCTTTGAATTATCCTAGAGCTCTCTGAGTGAATGATCTGTTTTTGCCCTCCAATTTCTCTTCCTCTTTGAAAGTTTGGGATCATTCGAAAGCTTTGTCTTTGATGTCAGAAATCCTTTCTTCTGTTTGCTCCATTCTGTTACTCAGGGATTCTGCTGTATTTCTCAGATCTTTGAGGGCTGAAAATTCTTGTCTCAATGTGTCAAAATCTTTGGTCATTTTGTCTTTGAATTTGTTGAATTCTTGAGACATCTTTTGGATTACTGCTTGAAATTCTAATTCCATCTTTTCCTCCATTCTGTTGATCTTATTTGCTATACAGATTCTGAATTTGATTTCTGACACCTCAGCCATGTGTTTTTGCATGGGATCTTGTGCTGTGCCCGCGTTATCGTTCCTTTGGGGAGTTTATCTACTCTGATTATTCATATTGCCAGAGTTTTTCCTTTGATGAGTTGTTTTTCACCATTGCCTCTGACTGTCCTCAGATTTGGAGAGTTGTTTCTCCAAGATTAGATCCCAATGGGATCACTCAATTTTGCTGAATCTTTGTAGGAAGTGACCCTGTATAGCTCCTCTGGGATTGCCCTAGCCAGGGAGCTCTGGCTCTGGGAGTAGCTCTGGAGTGTGGCGCACACGGATCCAGCAGCAGGGTGGGGGATGGTGTACATGGTTCTGGCAGTGCCTGGAACCTGGTGACTTTGGCAAAGAGAGCCCATAACTCGAGCAGTCTTTGGCTGGATGGAGGGCTCCATGCAGAGGTAGAGAGGGCACCAGAGAAAGGGTGCAGATCACGCAGCTTCCGGATTCCCTGGCCAGTTGGGTGGGCCAGTGCAAAGGCAGGGAGGGCATTGGAGGGAGGACACGGGTTGTGCAGTTCCCAGAGTCTCTGGGTGGGGTGGATTCCCAGTAGCACAGCGCAGAGTTCACAGGGTTCTCAGAGTCCCTGGCTGGAGCAGTTGGCAGCATGGTGCAGAGTTCGTGCAGTTCCCGGAGTCCCTGGTGGTGGTGGGTGGGGGTGGGCAGGAGGCTTGGTGTGGTCCCTGGAGTCTCTTGCCTGATGGGGTGGGATGCTGCTCAAGAACCTCCTCCCACAGTCTCAGCAGGGCTTAGGTTTCTGGTTCATCAGGTAAGGGGGGAAGGGTATACTGGAAGTTCAGAGTGGCAGGGAAAACTTTAGTTCAGTTTTTCTGCCTAGAGTGTTCAGAGTCACAGCAGGGTCCCTCTGAGGAAGTAGTCACCACTTTCCATAGCAGTGTCCCATGGGGTGAGACAAGAGGTCCACAGTTCATCGCTCATCTGTAGAAAAACTACAGGAGCAAAGGAAGAGAAAAAAAGAAAGGAAGCAAAAAACCCCAAAAAAACCCCACAGCTTTCCTGGGGGAGGGGATGGACACTTTTCTTTTCAGATGAATTTTGTACCTGAAGCTTGCTTTCTTAGAGTCTCAGCTCACCTCATCAGAGGGTGACTTGCAGTTATAACTTCTCTCTTAGCTGGGCTCTCAGTCTTCAGCTTAGTTGGGCATTTTCTGGACATTATCCTTCCCTTTGGACAGGAGCCTCTTTTGGAAGCTGCTTCCAGTCGGCCATTTTGCCCCTCCCTCCAATGTTTTTAATCTTGATGAAGTACAAGTTATCAATTTTTTTATATGCATCATGTTTCTGGTGTCATATCTAAAATTCTTTTGCCTAACCCAAGATAAGGAATCTTCTATGCTTTCTAAATGTTTTATAGTTTTACACCTTAAATTTAAATCTATGATACCTTTTGAGTTCCTGGCAAAAGGTTTAAGTGGAAGTCCTTGTTTTTTCTACACGGCTGACACATTAAACAATTTAATTCAATTCACTTAAATGTAATATGTTCAACAGACTCTTCTCTCTTAATTAAAATACTTTTGCACCTTTGTAAAATGTCAACTGGTCGTATTTGTGTGGAAGTATTCTTGGACTCTCTATGCCATTTCATTAATTTGTGTGTTTCCATTTGCCAGTCCTGTGCTGTCTTGATTATTGTAGTTGTATAGTAAGTCTGGGAGTGCCTTCTTGTCTTGTTTGGGAGGAAAACATTCAGTCTTTTATCATTAAGTGTGATGCTTTTTTTTTTTTTTGTAGATGCCCTTTATCAGATTAATTCCTTCTTTTCTTCCTTTCTTCTTGCATGCTATAATGAGAGCTTTTGTCATAAAAGAATGTCAAATTATTTTCCTGCATTTGTTAATATAATTGTACGGTTTTTCTTCTTTAGTCTTTTAATAGAGTAGATTATGTTCATTGATTTTCAAGTATTAAATCACCCTTGCATTCTTGAAATAAACACTACATGATTGTGATACACTAGTCTTTTTGTTTATTTTATTTATTCATTTATTTTTGGACAGATTCTCACTGTGTCACCCTTAGTAGAGTGCTGTGAAATCACAGCTCACAGCAATCTCCAACTCTCCGCCTTAAGCAATTCTCTTGCCTCAGCCTCCCAAATAGCTGGGACTACAGGCACTTGCCACAATGCCTGGCTATTTCTGTTGTTGTTGTTGCAGTTGTTGTTTAGCAGGCCTAGGTTGTGTTCAAACCCACCAGCCTGACACGTATGTGTGGCTGACACGTAACCACTGTGTTACAGGCACCTAGACATAATATCCTTTTTATATGCTGCAGGAGTCAATTTGCTAAAATTTTAAGATTGCCTATGTCTCTGTTAATAATGGATCTGGTCTGCAGTTTTTCTTCCTTCTAATACCTTTGGTTTTGATATCATGATAATGCTTGCTTTATAAAATGCTCCCCTTCTGTCTATTTTTCTGGAAAAGATTGTATAGAATTTATGCTATTTTTCTTTAACTAGAGGAATTTATGAGTGAAATCATTTAATCCTTGAACTTTATCAGAAGTTTTAAAAAATGTTGATGGTGGGACTCGGGGCCCATCCTTGCAGTGACTTCCCATTGGGACCCGAGAAGGGAACCTGGTGGGGGGCCTGGGGCATTCTCGCCACTGCATCTGACTTCTTGGCTAGGGGACCCCAGATGGTGGCTTGGTTGGGGGTTCAGGCTCCCCCTCCTGACTTCCTGGTGGGGGACCCAGAATGGAGAGCCTGTAGGGTTTGGGGTCGTCTCCGTTACTGTTTTCTGACTTGCTAGTGTGGGGGACCCAGAACAGGAATCTGGGGGCCCATGAGTGTCCCCGCCGCCGCTCCCCGACTTCCTTCTGGGGTACCCAGAATATGAATCTAATGGGGCCAGGATGCTGCTGCTCCCCAGCTTCCTGTCCCAGGTACCCTGAATGGGAGTTGGGGGGTTCCAGAGTGCCCCCACCTAGCTTTCGAACTTGGCAGGTCCATGCACGTGGCGGGCCCAGCAGTGAGTTCGGTTCTGCCGCTGCCCAAGTTCCACCTGGGACTTGGGGTGGTGGGGCTCCCCGCCCTTATCCCCTGCTCCACAAAGTGACTAGGACAGGAGGTTCGCAAGCCCGGTTCCTGCGGGTATAAGGTCGGCGGGGCCCGGCCCTTTGCTTTGGCAAGGTGGCGAGCACTCGGCCTGTGTCTGTGTCGAAGTTCCCTCCAGCCTCAGTGCTGCCCGGCTGCGTGCTGCCTCCGGGGGGGGGGGGGGGGCCCCCCCCCCCGGGGGGGCGGGGGGGGGGGGGGGGGGGGGGGGGGGGGGGGGCGCGGGGGGGGGGGGGGGGGGGGGGGGGGGGGGCGGGGGCGAGGGTGGCAGCTCCCTCTAGTACCGCCCGCCATCCTGCTGGAGTCCGCGGGCCCCGGCCCCACCCC
>CAUYON010198699.1:0-17707 GCA_963573935.1 Arctocebus calabarensis
GAGAAATACCTTCCCAAGTACCAGTTTCAGACAAAAGGAGAATGGATGAACCAGCTCTCCACCTCACTATAGCCGTTGTGGTTGTGGTTTGAACATAGATTCAGAGGAAAGATATGTGTATTTTTATCAAAGGTAATGGACTGGTGTACTGTATAGAGAATCAGTGCCTCACGTTATGTAGCCTTACTCTGTCACCCAGGGTACAGTAAGGCAATATCAAAGTTTACAGCAACCTCAAACTCTTGGGCTCAAGCAATCCTCTTGCCTCAGCCTCCAGAATGTTATAATTACAGGCGTGAGCCATAGCACCTGGCCAATATTGATATTCTTATTGTATTCTCTAGAGGGATTTTTCTTAAAGCAGTCATCTGAGAACTTACAGTTCAAACACAACTCAAAATCCGGCCTACTCCCAGGGTCTTTTAAAACAAGTCATGCTCATAAGAAAATATTCATATTGGGTGGTGCCTGTGGCTCAGTGGGTAGGGTGCTGGCCCCATATACCGAGGGAACGGGTTCAAACCCGGCCCTGGCCAGCTAAAACAGCAGTGGCAACTGCAACAAAAATAGCTGGGCATTGTGGTGGGTGCCTGTAGTCCCATGTGCTCGGAAAGCTGAGGCAAGAGAATCGCCCTAGCCCAAGAGCTAGAGGCTACTGTGAGCTGTGATGCCACGATACTCTAACAAAGTGAGACTCTGTCTCCAAAAAAAAAACAAGAAAACATCCATATTTAATTTTGATTTGATTGAATTAAATCATAAAAACTAAAGAATCCTTTTACTCTAAGATCAGCCATTCAGCAGTGTATGGAGCAGTCATTCCATACCTAGCACTGAGTTCCAGATGGTCAGCGGACCTGCAACTTGGTTGAAGAAACGTTCTGAAGGTCCCACATGCCAATCACTAGACCCGACCCCATCAACCCGTAGTCTGTTCTGCCCCATCTGCGCCACCCCCCATATGATCTTGATGGAAATTTTAAACATTATATCATTTTGTTCATGAACAAGTATATAGCTCTAAAAATAAGCACTACTTTTGACATGACCACAATAATACCATTATCTGAAAAAAATTTAAAAGTAATTTCTGCGTATCGACATTTAAATGTTCAGTCATCCATCAATGACATCATTTTTTTGTTCAAATCAGGATCCAAATGAGAGTTACACTGTGATTAAGTTACTGTGTGTGTGTGTGTGTGTGTGTGTGTCCCAGCAGAGCCTAAGTCACTGACCTGAAGATGTGAGAGCTAAATAAATGCTTTTCGTTTGACAAAAATCTAAGGTGCTTCTGGTCTTGAAATTTCTCAAGAGGCAAAGAATGGTCCCGCCTTGCCACTTGTAAATGTGACTGTATATTCCCTGTGTATTCTCTTCTATCTTCATCCTGTGCCTGTCAGAAATGAGGTAAGGAAGGCATTTATCTTCTCTGCATTTACAAAACTGGTAACCCAAACAAATAAGAATACTCCGTTCACCATTCCAGCGTGCTTGTTAGCAATAGATTTATCAGCTTGCAAAATCACCTTTGAAATAGGAAACTAAAATAATTCTCATTGATCATTCTACTCCCACCAGGGAAAGGGGCGTAAATCAGAGCAAGAGCTGGGTGTAGAACTTGGGTTACACGTGGCCCTTCTCAATAATCACAGACCCCAGCCTCCTGACGCGTAACAATTGGATTTATTGAGCAGTCTCGCTGAAGAGTGACTATAAAGTTTAACCAGCCACATTTAATAGAATCAGCGAGGTAAAGCGAAAGATAAGGTGGTAGAAAAAGTTTGCTAGAAGACTATTTCATAACAATAAGCTTAATTCTATTTAGAAAGGATAAACAAAGCCCACTGGGTTTAATTTCGCTGTCTGGCCATTTATGACCTGCAGTGCAGTCTCAATCTATCCCAAGTTGATGTCCCTGTCTTAAAATATTTTACGCCATTATTATAAGTTTTTAAGTGCAGTGAAACTTCAATCCAGAAAAGTCTTAAGAAAATGAATGAAATAAAGAGAAATTGGAGATAGCAGTAAACACAAAGAAAAATTTGGAAGAATTTTTTATTTGACAAAATTCAAAGTAGGGGGACAGAAGCAAATGCAATGGGCCTTTCTCAGATAAGATTTGTCACCCCTGAAGCTTTAAAATCGAACATAGTTTTTCTTCCTCTTCTCTGTCTTTTCCGTGGTGAGCTCCTAATGCCTCCAACCAATCTTAAAAGAATCTCAAGCAAGTCTGAGAAGGGAGGCCCCTAAACAAAGAGTAATTTGTGCTACCTTCCCTCTAAGAACCTCCTCTCTACCAAAATAAACCTAATACTCCATTTGTTTAAAAAAAAAACAAAACACCGCATTAAAACCTAATAATAAAGTCGGAACGTGCCCTGTGTGTGTGTTCTGCTCTCTTCCCTTTCAGAGTCTAGATCTTCCAAAGTTGACTTTCTGTTGGCTGCATCTTCTTTCTTCCAGAATTTTTGGAAGACCAAAAAGTATATTACTGATTTTGCATGGGTAATACATGTACTTGGTACAAAATTCTAAAGTGTGCAATTTACACACAAACTTTATGGATACCCAGTCTAAGGGGCTATGTAGTGAGAACTAACTTCCCTTCCTGCCCTTGCCGTGCAGCCCTGGGCTCCCCTCCCTGGGAGTAACCTCTCTGATCTTTTGGGTGGATCTCTCCAAAGATATGCTCAGCTTATTGAAGTGTAGGTCGTTAGATCTGAACAGTCCATTTTTGAACCAAAAGTTTAGCTTATTATGTCTCAAACATAAAGCAGTACAATGAATCAAAGTGTGAGTCTATATATCAACAGATATTGCCATCTTAAATGGTGTTTGGTTTATACCCGTGGTGGAGAGCCTGGCAAATCAGTGGCAATGAAATTGTGAAAGGCATTTGCACAAGACTTGTTGAGAATTGGATATTTTTCCCTGCAAGAAGTGGTCCAAAGCCTGGAAGGAGTTGACAGTTGGTGCAAGGTCTGGGGAGAACAGTGGATGACAGAGGGTTTCCAAGTCCAGCTTCTATAGTTTGTGCAGCATGGTTTGTGCAACATGTGATGGGGCATGGTTGAGGAAGAGGACTGGCCTGTCTCCGTTGACCAATCTTAGCTGTTAATCACAAGCTTCCTTCATCGTTTCATCGGTTGTTGTAATAGACATCCGCTATGATCAACTGACCAGGCTCATGAAGCTGTAGGGGAGGATACCAGTGCTGGGGCACCACACAGACCCCGTCAGCTTTCCTTGATGAGTACTCAGTTTGGGGCTGTGTCTCGGCACTTTGTCTTTATCCAGCCATTGTGCTCAATGTCTCTGATTGTCAAAAATCATCTATTTTTCATCATACATAGCAATGCAGTATAGAAATGGCTTGGGTTTATGTTGTGACAGCAAAGAAAGTCAAGCTTTGAGACAATTTCTCTTCTGACACTTGTTTAACTCATGCGAAACCCATCCATCCAGCTTCGTTACCCTTCTGATTTGTTTCAAATGATCCGTTATTGTTGGAATAGTAACGTCAAACCTTGCTGCTAATTTACACGTAGGTTGAGATGGATTCACGTCCACTAGAGCTTTCAGCTCATCATTATCCACCTTGGGCCACAGGTCACCCAGGCTCATTCAAGATTAAATCACCTGAATAGGACTACTCACACCATCAACGCACTGTGCCTTCATTAGCCACATCCTTCCCAAACACTGCGTTGGTATTTCCAGCTATCTGGGTCCATGATGGAACTCGTATTTAAGAATAACACAGATTTTTGACTTACCCATGGTTTTACTGAAACTGCTTTAAAAATTTTTTTTGAAAGATAATCACAAGCCAAAGCATGCATTTGAAAGAATGAGGATGTGCCTTCACAATAAAAATGAAACAAGAAGTGTCAAAGTGTAATGTAACAGATATCAACTGTCAAACTCAGCACTTAAGGAAATTGGATGTTTTATACTTCATGTGCGTACGTATGCAGGTATTTGCGCTCCTGATGGCACACTACACATGTTGTCTAAAAACCTCTCTCCTCCGGTTAGCCCTAAAATTCCTGTGTGTAGGTGTGGAGCCGTCTCACCTTTCAGGACACAGTGGATGCCAGGCTGTATTTGCCAGTCCCCTGCCGATGGCCAGCTGGTGTCTTCCGTGATTGCAGGTGAAGATGCTTCCAAGCGTCTTCTCCATGTGTCAAGCCCCACTTGTGAGCATCTTCAAGATAGATTCTGTATGTGGAGTACTGGCCGTAAGTTTGTGCTTTTTAGATAATACCAGTATTTTCTCTATACAACTTGTACTAATATAGTTCGAGCAGCAGCGTATAATGAGGGGTCTCTTCTCACACAGTGCACTGAGAAACATTTTTATCTACATCAGTCAAATAAGTTAAAAATGGTATTTAAAATGAGGGCAAGGCGAGTAGCTTTTCGTGTTTTGGAGACATTTGTATTCCTTTTGTTGTGAACACTCAGTGAAATCCTGTATCTAGTTAGTTGTGGCTCGGTGCGGGGGAGGGGTGGCAATGGATGGTTCTGCTATGCATTTCCAGCTTATCTTTTGCGTTTGGACTTGCGCACAGCTTAATGGCTTTCTATATAGTACATTTTGTAATCAAGTACATCAGTCTTTTCATTTGTGCTTCTAGTTTTATATCACACTTAGAAGGGCTTTTCTTTCCTTAAAAAGGAAATGATTGCGGTGGCGCCTGTGACTCAAGGAGTAGGGCACTGGCCTCATATACTTGGGGTGGTGGGTTCAAACCTGGCCCCGGGCAAAAAAAAACAAGAAAGAAATTATTGCTTCATTTTTTAAGGTTAAAGTATTGCTTATTACTCCATTTGGAATTTGATGGGCGTAAGGTGTGAGTTCAAGATTTACATACTTTTTTCCTAGCTGCCTAGCCTCTTGTCCCTAACCTGCTAATTGACTAGTCCATCTTTTCAGTACTGATTTAAATTATAACATATTACATTTCCTTGTATATGTTAGATTACTTGCACTGATCTGCCTGTCTGCTCTTGGGCCAGCCCCACATTTCAATTCCTGTGATTTTATACTAGGGTCGAAAATCTAAACAGCAAACAGCAGCTAGTCCCCTAGTAATATTCATCCTTTTCAGAATTTTTTTAGCTACTCTTGCTTAATCATTTTTCCAAATAAACTTTAGTATCAGTTTTTCTGATACAAAAAACAATTTAAAAAAATCTTCAAGTTGGTTAATTTTGACATTGAGTTAAATTTGTGGTTTAACTTTGAATATTACCCTTTGTGAACTTGAACATAAGAAGCCATTCCCATATTCAAATGTTTCCTGCACTTTAATAGTATTGTAAGTTTTCTTCATGTAGAAATTGCACCCTTCTTCTGATTATTCCTAAGCATTTTGGTATTTTTGTTGCTACAAGAAATGGAAGCATTTCTTCCTTGCTGTTCTCTAGCTAGGATTACGTATACTTAAAGGCTTTTGGCTCCTGTATATGAATTCTGATTCTGCCACTGTATCTTTTTCTTACTTGTAATTTTTTCATGTAAATATTTTGGGTTTCCAGATAAACGAGCATTTCACCTACAAATAATTATCATTTTGCCCATTGAAAGTTGTTTTATTCTAATTTCCCCTCGCTAAAATAGTTAATGACTTTAGGACAGTATATTTAATTATCCTCTGGCAGGCAGGATCGAGGTCCTCTGAGATTGCAAATGACCGTCTTCCATGTAACTCAGAACTCAGAATTTTCCACTTAATACTACCTTTGCTTTCGTGTGAATTTTGTTTGGTTACTGTCTTAAGTGTTGAAGTAAATTATAATAATCCATTTCTCACTTTTGGTTTCATACCGGGGACCTGGGGTATAAGAGGTGGTTATGGCTTTAATCGATTTAAATTTTTACTTTGTAGATTTCCTTACAAAGTTCGTTTAACATTCAGAGAAGACAAAGTGAAGTTGCAGGAGTTTAAAATATATGGATTATTATCTTAATAGTGAGCCTTGTTGCGATTTCATTAACTGAAAACTGGCAATCTCATGAGGGACCAAATTAATTCTTTTTTTTTCCTTCTGCAACTTAATTCAGTGAGGAGTTCAGTATCATACTATCCTAAGCCTCGTTGGGATAAACATTAGCTTTTTTACTGGTGAGTGGACATGCAAGTTAATTAAGATTCCTGGTTGAGAGAATTTTAATAATCTTAGTTTCCTTGCACAAATTTAACACAGGATGAGGACAATTAAGGCAGTTTAAGTTATGGATTTGATCAAGCTTTAGTAAATCAAATTGTTGAACCTCTCGCCTTTGATATTTTCAGTTTCTGAATGCGACTATACATTTTCAATGGCTAATTAATATAAATGTTAATGAATATTAAGCATGTACCCCTCCTATTTGTAATCATACTCCACCGTCATTATTAAGAGTCCTCATTAAACAGCCCTGCGTGTCGGTTTTGTTCTCTCTGGTTATTCTGAGCTCCTATGTGGCATTTCAGACGAGGAAACTGGATAGGCTGCCATGACTTCTGCAGTCCTACGGCATGTTGAGGGGGTACCTTGGATAGGAACCTATAGTCATAGGGTTTTTTAATCAGCTGCTGCTGTTTTTGGCTTACCACAAATTCCTCGGACTGCCTCCCTCCCTTTTGAGAAAGTTGGTGAGGATGAGCTCTTACCTCTAAAGTCATTGCAAATCAGAAATATTAAATAATACTAAACAAGTTGACCTCCTAGGGATAAAACACTGGCATTATAAAGCATTGCGATGACTTGTATAATATTTTAACTAAGGAAAATCACCCCTTTGAAATAATGGTCAGAAAGCACACTGACCAAAATTGTCTTTGAATTCTATGTACCAGGCATTCCTGCTTCTTCTAACCTAGCCCACATGCATTGGTTTCTTGTTCCAACTGTACTATTTTATTATGATGCCTTACATTCCTATCCCTTTCTTAGACTAGGAGAATGCACGTTGCAGAAAGGGTCAATGGGAGGAAAAGCCCAGCAGAGAAGCCAGTAATGAGATGATGAATCGACAGACTTACTGAGCTCTTGTCCATCTGCAGCTGACATAATTTAAATGATACAGCATGACCAACAGTTGTTATTCCGGCAGACCTCAAACCGATGAATGCAAAACATTCAGCACCATTTTAGGAGAGTGTGGAAGTCCCCAAACCCACTGAGCAGTCTTCCACCACACAGAGTGAAGGCTGGTGACAGTACAACAGTGGATGTTTTTAGAAACAGTGAAAACCTGGAGTATAACCACACGCAAATGGGCTAATCAGACCTTGATTGCGTGAAAAGATTTAGGATTGCCTTAAGGTTATGATTCATTTTGGAAAGATTAGATGGAGCTTGGTTTACTTGGATGGGGTTGAGGGCTGTGAGGATAGAAGCCAGTGGATTCCCTACCTGATTTAGGGCCCCCTTAAAAGAGAAAAGGCAAAGATGACTCTTAACCAAGGAGCAGTGGCTTTTTATTTATTTATTTATTTATTTATTTTGGAGCCATAGTCTCACTGTGTCACCCTGCATAGTAGAGTGCTGTGGTGTCATCATTGCCTGCAGCAACCTCAGTCTCTTGGGCTCAAGTGATCCTCCTGCCTTAGCCTCCTGAGTAGCTGGGATTACAGGCACCTGTCACCATGCCTAGTTTTTCTGGTTTTAGTAGAGATAGCGTCTTACTGTGGCTCAGGCTGTTCTCGAACTTCTGAGTTCAAGCAATCCACCTGTCTTGGTGTCCCAGAGTGCTAGGGTTATAGTAAGAGCCACCACACCTGACCAGAGCAGTGGATTTGGCGGATGTGCTTGACACCTTGATCTGGGAGATCAGTGCTATGTCCACTGGACGCTTAGCTAAGTGTTCCAGTTTAGGAATGTCATTTTTCTAGGATTTGGTTTTGTTTTGTTTTTGCAGAACCAGAATGCCCTCTAATTGTTTTGTTTTCTAATGCCCTCTGTAAAACTGTAACTTTGTCTTAGCATTTGGAAGGATTGCATAGGTGTGATCTCCCCAGGCAGAGGGTCTGCACTGATGGGCTGTCATGGATAACAGGCAGGAGAAGAGAGGGGTAGAAAGTATTTCAAACACCCTCCGTGATTACTTGCTAAACGCGGGAGGCGTGCTGAACTTTATTTTCAAGCTCGTGACCTTTTCACAATCATAAACTACATACCAGAATGTGCAGTAGTTTTAATTAGCCACCCTGTTGATAAAAAAACAACCAAACTGAATATGAGGGTGTTTTTTGTTTTCTTTTTTTAATACTCATTGATTTGAGTAATTGGGGAAAAAAGGATGTTGTAAAGAGCCTGCGACAGCTGAGTTTATCCTTGGTTTTTTAATTTTAACTACAATTGGAGCAGAAATGTAAATGACATTATTCGGTTTCATTTCTTAGTTTAGAGAAATGAGGGTGACCGGCACTGATCGACCAGCAGAGGCAAACTTGCAAACTCAGGTCATGGTCGCCTTCAGAGCGTGCACCTTACGTGAGGAGAGGTGGGCGGTCTGTGGTATTCTTGGGCCTTAGCACCTATGATTTAGCAAAGTCATATCCTGGAGTATATTAGGAAGTAACAGTGACAGATTCATTTTGTATGTTCTGCCCTGAAAAGCTATTTATGTCAAAAATATAAATACTGTATTTATGATGTAAAAATAGTTGGAAAAGACAGGTTCCACGGT
Source organism: Arctocebus calabarensis (assembly GCA_963573935.1). Lineage (NCBI taxonomy): Eukaryota > Metazoa > Chordata > Mammalia > Primates > Lorisidae > Arctocebus > Arctocebus calabarensis. Next base: position 8,687 of record CAUYON010198699.1, read on the forward strand.
ATCTGTGAGTTGGTCGTAAGGGAGGGAGAACTAGGGAACCCCCAACCATCGTATGGTTATTAACTCTCTGTAAAAAGTGCCTGGATATGTCCCTGCCCTCCGAAATTCCCATAGATGGCCAGCCAAATTCAAAGTACAGGAATTAGGGCAGTACATTGCAAAGAGTACCGGCAAGTGAGAAATAGAGAGGAAGTCACAGCAGGGTGGGAATAATTATGAGTTTGTATGTACGTGGTAAATCGGGAGTTGATCTGAAAATCTATGGTATGGCGCAACAAAAAATAGCACCCTGTTAAGAAGATACGAATTTATGGACAACTTTTTAGGGATACTATTGCATAAAGTAGGAGCACATTTATTTTGAATCTCAATGTGACTTTTTCCAGGGTGGAAAAATCTGATACCAGTAAGCCCTGCAGGTAGGTCTCGAAAACAAGAGGAGTGGACTTACAGAAGCACAGTGGTTAGGTGTGTGCCGGCCTTGTGTTCCAGCAGGGAGCTGAGCAGGTTCAGATGATAAAGCCGCTACGAGTCCGCTGCCCAGGGTGGGTAGAGACTCTCTGAGCTGCAGACGTAATACACTCTCTCCTCGGTGTGGTGGGGGGAACACCACACCCAGAACGAACAAGTAGTTTATTGTTATTATCAGTTTACATTGATAGGGTTTTCAATTTAAATTACTTTTATACCTCTCCTAACCAACTGTAATTGTTTGCAGCCCTTCCCCATTTTTTTTAAACGTATTTCCCACAATGTCCTGGGTGGTGCTTAGCAGAACGTGGTACTCACTAAACCCTTGTGGCAAATTGAATTACTTAATGCTGATTCGTTTACTTTCTCCTACCTTAGAAAGCTAAATTATTCCTCGGGAAATCAGCTGTTTATTTCTACATTTCCCACCAGAACCTTCTCCATTCTATCAAAAGGAAAGGATGCTGACTCCTTTTTCTAGAATTTTACTTTCTTTTCCATTTGAGGTTTAAGGACTGTGAAGAAAATGGAGTTTTCTTTTATCTTTGCACACAGGGTGAATGAGTCACGCAGATGCAAAGGTCCTCTCCCACTTTGGCACCTTTTCTGCCTCCATTGTCATCCCTAAAGCTAATGAGAGCCGCTGCTCCCCGTCTGTTCTCTCCTGCAGCCGTCAGTACGCCCACGCCACGTAAATGACTGCTTTTAAACTCTTGGTAGAGGCAGCCACACCTTTACGGAAAAACAGCGGGAACTGATACCTGGCCATGACCTTCTGTGTGTTGAGCCTCCCCCCCGCCAGGCATACCATCCTGAGGGCCCATCCTCGCAGCTTCCCACTGCCATGGTTTCACTAGTGAGTAACTGGAGGTCCGCGGGGACTAAGAAAGGTCATGAGGGTGGCGAGACTCACACCCAAGCAGCGTGCCTCTGGGGCAGCCGCCTTACCTGCTGCCTGATGAGTGACAGCACGCTTCTCCTGCCGCACAGAAGGTCCACGGGCAGTCAGCAGTACCTGCCGGTAAGTGAAAGGGAAAAGGTCAAACATTTGAGAACCTATCCACTGTGGTAGGTACAAGTGAGGCAAGAGTCAACCCACGGTTGATAGGTTCCCAAATGTTTGACCAATCACTGAAGCTCTTTGTGGCTTTAGTGTTTGCAAGACAATGTGCATTTAAAATGCCTGCCTTACAGAGTGTCTCTGGGGTTAGGTGTGACCTCACGTAAAACCTGGCGTGTGGGTGGATGGGGAGGTTGGGAAGACTGATTTTTCAAAGCTCTTTGGAGCAATGCTGAATTGGAGCATCAATGGTAACCTGTTGGCAGCAGGGAATCTTTGAAAGGGGATAAACTTGTCCAGGAAATCCACGATCAAGTTTGCATTTCTGAAAAATATGAGTTTAAAGCATTGTGGAGGATGTCATGGGCAGAAGCAAGACCAGAAATAAGACCCGTGCTGGGAGACTTTCGTGAGGTTTAGGCGGGAAGAAATGAGGTTTGCAGGAGGCCAGGGCTGGTGGGCCCAGGAGAGCAGCCCCACAGATACTGCAGGGAAACCTTAAAGGGTGGATCTGCCAGTTTACCATAGGGGTGAGGACACAGGCTGGTGCCGGCGACCTGAGGCTTCCAGCAGCCGGGGTGTGGGGAGGCTGTCACCGGGAAAAGGAAGTACTCGAGGGTAAATAAACTCATCAGTGAAGATCGTGATGCTAGTTTAAGAAAGGCTAATTTATATATTTCCTATCAAGAAAAAAATCACTATGAAAATGTTATTAGAAATAGGCTCAGGTTCACAACTATAGCCTAGGATGAAGGAGGGAGGGGGCTGAGAGGGGGTGGGTCGATAGAGGGAGGGTTAGCAGGGGGACCACACCTATGGAGCATATTGCAAGTACAAGTTGGATCTATCAGGTGTAGAACACAAATGTCTTAACGCTGTAATTGGGTAAATGAGGTGAAAGCTATGTTGATTAGTAGCATGTAAGCACTCCAATTTCTACAAATTTTAATCAGCACATCGAATCCCATAATGGCATAAATGTATGTATGATCTATGTACAAATGAGTTAATAAAAAAAGAAGAAGAAGAAATAGACTCAGGGTGCCGAAGTTCTGTCTGAGATAAGGAGCACCACGTGGGGTTTGTAGGGAGGGTGGCAGAGAGACGTCTGGCAGGAAACGACCATCAGTAGCATCACCACAGCAGGTGGGGGAGAGGTAGGAAGGGAGTGAGGAGGGAGGGGAGACAGAAACTGCCAGAAGGGACGGAGCCAAGAAGCAGAGGGCCGGGATTTGGGGGGGGTTGGCGGCTGTGGCAAAGAGGGTGAGAACTCAGCCTCCCTGGAAAATGGCGACCAAAGGTGCCCCATCCCGGTTTCACCTCCCAGCTGAGTTTCACGTGTCTCTGTGTGGAAGAAGATTTTACAAAGACACTGAGGAGCCGCAGTTTCCCTCTGCTCGCTTCTCACGAATAGTCTGACAGTTTGACTTTCCACGCACGGAAGGCGCGAAGGGTACACACCCTCGTCCCCAGAGTGGTGCCTGTCACAGGTAACAAAGGGGACCGGGCACGTGGGCCGGTGCCGTCCTGCAGACTGTGCCTTTGAGCCTGAGTGAGTCATGGTCCGAGCTCTTTGTCTCCTTCAGACCATTTTCCCTTGGTCCTGTTCAGAATTTTTCCACCAAGCGTTGCTCTACTTCACAGATACACCTGCTGGCAGCCTCGTCTACAGCTACATAGAAATACACTGGAAAAGGAAAAAACTATTCCATCATGCTCTGCATTTCCATGAGAAGACTTGGGTTCAAGTTGTGACTTTGCCCAAGAGCTCTGTGCACGACCCCAGCCCCAGCAGGCTGGCTCCTGTGTCCTCAGGGCCAGGCCCTGCTCTCCAAATGCCCGCTGACCTCATCTGGGGGCTTCGCTGACTTGACCAGGGAAGAGCGTTTGGCCGGGGAGACCACGCCCACCTTCCTGAAATCTGCTTTGGCCTCCCGGATACCGCCCGGTCCTGGGTTTGCTCCCCTCTGGCCACTCCTTCTTTCTACCCCATCTTTCTCTGCCTGTCTTTGAATATCGCCCAGGGAGCTCTTTTCTCTACCAATCTCTTGAGTAATCTCACTCACTCCCCACCTCCATCTGCTTGTGAACATATCCGCTGTGGCAGGGACACTAGTCCAGCTGATCCCCCCAAGAACCCAGCCTTCCCCTTGGCAATGCCAGCAGCTGAGGCGCAGCCTTGGTGTCGCTCCTCTGGTCACCCGAATCCCCTTAGAAACCCATCCTGTTGACTCTACCTCCCCCTCTGCAGCCACTGCCCGCTCCAGGCCTCAGGAGTCTCCCCGTCTGGTCTTCGTGGCTCTCCACTCCCTCCCCACCTTTTGTTCTCCCCACTGCAATTAAGGGAGCTTTCAAATCCAGTCCCGCCGCTCAGTGGGGAAGTCCCTGGGAGTCCTCAGCTTTCCAGGACCTTCATGGTCTGCCCTTGCTCACATCTCCACCCCATCTCTGTCCACTGCCAACCTCTCAATTTTCCTCACACCTCTTGACTTTGTGTATACTGCTTCCTCTTTCCAGAACCTTCTTCCCTCCTTTTGCTCACCTCTAAGGGAGAGTCAACCCTCTCCCTTCAACCTGGACATCTCATCCTTTTTTTTTTTTTTTTTTTTGGTCGGGGCCGGGTTTGAACCCACCACCCTCGGTATATGAGGCTGGCGCCCTACTCACTGAGCCACAGGCAGCACCCTCTCTTCCTCTCTTGTCCCTGTCCCTCCAGCTGCCTTCCCTCCTCGTGATCAGATGGGGTGCCCTGCTCTTTAATCCATAAACCCTATAATCCCTATGTTCCTCCCATTGTGGCATTTGTTATAATTCCCTATTTTAATTGTCTAGTGCTTATAATTGTCTATTTCAATTGCTTATTTAATCATCTATTTATCCTCTTATAGGCGTGTCCAACCCATGGGCCACATGTGGATGATGGGAGGACTTTTTTGCTAATCTGTGGTGGCAGGTATCAGAAAATTTTGCACGGACCTTTTTTGTTTTTGCTCATCAGCTTTCATTAGTGTCTGTGTATTTAATGTGTGGCCCAAGACAATTCTTTTTCCGACATGGCCCAGAGAAGCCTGCAGGTTGGACACCCCTACATGAACTCCAATGGGGTAGGGATCATGGCCATGCTGGTCACTATGGTATCTTAGTGTCCAGCACACAGTAGATGTTCAAAACAATGCTGCTGAAAACATGATGCTCCCAGGAATGCAAAGACATGGATCCTGTCTTCAAGGAAACATGGTATCATAAAGAGAAAAACTTATGAATAAGTTTTGTAAGTACACAGCAAAAATAAACATGATCCAACTTGGTCCCTGAAGGCAGTGACTAATAACTTCCCACTGACTTCATCAGGAAGACAGGGGTTGGTTTATAAAAAGCATAAGGGAGGCTCGGCACCTGTGGCTCAAGTGGCTAAGGCGCCAGCCACGTACACCCGAGCTGGCCGGTTTGAATCCAGCCCAGACCCACCAAACAACAATGACGGCTGCAACCAAAAAATGGCCGGGCATTGTGGCGGGTGCCTGCAGTCCCAGCTACTTGGGAGGCGGATGCAGGAGACTCACTTGAGCCCCGGAATTGGAGGTTGCTGTGAACTGTGATGCCACGGCACTCTACCCAGGGTGACACCTTGAGGCTCTGTCTCAAAAAAAAAAGCATAAGGGGCCGACATGAAATCCAGCTTTGGACTTAGCGCTGGTTACCTTTTTCACCTTAGGTGAATCGACCCAACTTTCTTAACCTTCATTTCCTTCTCTACAAAAGTGGAGATGATAGTAGCTCACTTTACAAATGGCAGGAGGGTTAAGTGGAGGAATTTAAGTGATATACACGAGGTGTGGCATGTGGCACCGAGGACATACTCAGTACATCGAATCTATTTTATCGTTTGAATGAATTTAATCTCATTTACACAATGCTTCTGGAAAAGACGCACCTGAGGATGAGTGAGGAAAAAAGAGTCTGTTTCCTAATGTGACTAAGGCGACAACTTCAGCCTGGGTCAATGTGGAGGAGTTTCTAAAACATAGTCCAATACATAATTCATGTTTGCCTCCATTAAACTATAATGCACCCGCAACAGACAGCCTTTACACTAAAATCTCCATTTACCACAACTCTGGGGGGAATGACTTGCTCTGCTGCCTTCATGCTTAGAGCAGTTTACTAGCCCTGGGTCATCTTCATTCATCCCAATATTGACTCTCGATGACAGTGCATAAGAAGTGTCTTCCCCGGACCTCCTCAGCCTGGTACACTGAGGGAAGCATCATTTAAAAGCGCAGAATCTGTGGCTGTCTGTGAATGGCAGAAACGCTATTAAGGACATGCGCTATGAATGCAATTCCCATGAAAAGATATGACAATATCTATATATCACATTTTATTTTCTTGGGAAGATCCATGCCCTAATAACCTGTTCTTTGTGATGCTGGTGATCAGAATATCTGAGTTTTTTTCTTCTTTTTTATTAAATCATAGCTGTGTACATTAATGCAATCATGAGGTACAATGTGCTGGTTTTATATACAATCTAAAATATTTTCATCAAAGTGTTTTACATAGCTTTCATGGCATTTTCTTAGTTATTGTGTTAAGACATTTACATTCTGCATTTAGTAAGTTTCACCTGTGATGCAATTGGTCCCACCAATCGCCCTCCCTCCATCCATCCTGCCCCCAATATCTGAGTTTTTTAATCCTAAGAGATAATACCATGAAATTCCTGTCAACCACTTTGACTTCCAGAATGCCAGCAAGTTGGTTTCAGTTAGTTTGGGATCCCCGAGGTTATGTTAAGTCATTAATTAACTCACATAGCCTTAGGCATCTTCACTGAAATCCTGGCTGCTGTATCTCTTTAACATCCTGCTAATCAGAATCTTTGCACTCAGATTTTTTCCAGACCTGAACTCTTCAAGAACACAGGCATGTCAATGGTTTGACATTCCCTAAAAACATGTCTGGTTGTCTAAGCATGAATGCCACTTTTGAGACGCTCAGAAGTCCTTGTGTACAGGAAGAACCATTCCCCTGGCCCTCAGGGTTCAGGGTGGGAAGGAGACAGCAGGGCTTCCCCCGTCACATGGCAGGCTGGCAGCATATGGCGCGTCTCTCACTTCTGGGTGGAGCGGATGCCACTGAAGCCCTCAGTACACAGTCACTAGTAATTGCCCTCCTAGATTTTATCAGTATTCTGTATCGAGACTTAAGTTTGGCTTTCACTGCGTAGCCAAAAGGACCTTGGTGTGATCTTCACTGCATAATGTCCCGTGGTTCTCGTGTATACAGTGGTGCTCAGTGCCGCTGCACTTCAGAATTACCCGCGTAACCTTGATGTAAGTGCACTTGCTTAAGCCCTGCCTAAGAGACTAATCTGGAAATTCTGGGAAGGAAGCCCCACATAGGTATATTTGTCAGTTCCACAGGCAATTTGGAGACACAGCTGCCATCAGGAGTCACTGTCCGTGGGTGGACAGTCGCAGCCCTACCTCCTGCCCCCTCTCCTCTGCTCAGTTATTGGCACGTCTCCGTCTCCATCGAGCCCCTTCTACCCCGATTCTTCTTTTCCATCTACTGAAATCCTAGGCATCTCTTAAAACATTGGCTCTTAACCCTTTATGCAAGTGAGAAAAACTTGGGGCCAGCAGGGTGGCTGGAACAACATGGTGAGACCCAAGACCTGTCTCTAGAAAAGCTAAAATAAATATGAAAAGTTAGCAGGCACGGTAGTATCTGGAGGCTGAGGTGGGGGATCCCTTGAACCCCTGATGCAACACAGGGAGACTGCATCTTTAGAGGGAAAAAAAAGACAGGAAAACCTTGTAATATCTGAAAAAGCTCTGTGTCCAATAGTGCCTGTCCCAGAGGTTCTGACTGGTGGGGTTAGAGTGGAGTGGGACAGAACAGTTTTTACAAGCTCCCCTGTTGACTCCGAGGGACACGTGGCCGGGCCTTGACAGCCACTGCTCTGAGCTTTCTCCTGCACAGCCTTTCTGCGGGGCAGCTCTCGGGATTCATCACCCCTCCTCCGTCTCACGCTCTTCCCTCGCCCCACTGGTGCACGCGGTCTGCATGACGTTACGCCCCCCAAGGGTCTGTCTCCCCGTGGACTGGCAGCCCTCACGGGCAAGGACCATGTGGTCTTCATTTCTGTGTCCCTGCCCTGATGCAGTGCCTGGCACAACCCAGGAAATGTGTGTGGACTAGACAGTGGTGTTTGTGACTAGCATGTATTTATAATTTACAATTACAGTGTAAAATCTAGAGAAAGTACATAAACTTCCACAGCTGCTGCTTGCTGAGGCAGTGTCTGTGTCGCGAGGAGACGGCTTTCCACTCGGACATGGGCCGCCGTGGGGCCTGCGTCCCTCACACTGTCACTCCTCAGGGGTGTCTCTGGTCACCGCGGGCCCAGGCTGTCCGTTCTCATTTGATTTTAGATCCCTTTAACATGTCTCTTTCACCAGCTGCTTTTCGAGTATTTTTCTGAGGGGAAACGCAGGTTTCTGTGGCTCGGGTACTTGGAGCTTTCTTCCTCCTCCTCCTCCTCTTCTCCTTCGTTTTCTCTGCCCCTCCTCCTCCTTCCCAAATTGCTTCGATGGGGGGACCAGGATCCAGCTGTGGGTGTCTGTCTTCGCCTAATGTCCACGCACTCTGGGGAGGCTGTGGGCTGTACCTGCAAACACCAGCTCACACGGGCCATTGGCAGCTCCTGCACTGCGCCTCAGCTCTGCCTGGGGGTCCCCAGCCCGGCCCCCCTCCGGCTCCCATCCCTCCCACTGGCCGCACTTCCCCACCCCTGCCTGGCCTGAATTTAAAGTCTGATTACTTGATGTCCAGACCTCACCTCCTCCTTTACACACCCACTCTGGGGGCTGCCATCCGCCCTGCTCACAGAGCGTTCAGCTGTGCATTCTACCTGCATCTCCAGCCCTCATCTCTCACGCGCCCCACCCATGAACACGGCTGCCCTGGTGGGTCCCCGCGCACCTGACTTCCTCCGGCCCTGATCTCTTTCCTCCAGGTGAAGCCAGAGCCCAGTGATAGCGATGGCTTTTCTCTCTCTCATCATCGTTCTGTTGGTTTCAGTTCTACTGATTCTACCTGTTCGCTCCCATCCACCCGCTCCTCTTCATTCCTGCTGTGACGACCTGATTCTAAGCCACCACAGCTTCTCACCGGTGACTACGAGGGCCAGCCCTGGTATTCTTCCTGTTTCCAACCTTCACCCTCTCTAGTCCATTCTTCACACTGCAAGGTGAATGATATTTTTGAAAGTCAAATGTAATCATGTAATCCTTCTGCTTGAAGCTCTTCAAAATTTCCCCATTGCGTATGGGATCAAGTCAGACTTTCTTTTTTTTTTTTTTTTTAATAATTTTATTGAATCATAATTATGTACATTGGTGCAATCACAGGGCACGATTCATATACATTCAGAAATATTTTGATCATACTGTTACAGATATCCTTCATGGCATTTCCTTGAT
>CAUYON010198701.1:0-17117 GCA_963573935.1 Arctocebus calabarensis
GCCAAACAACAATGACAGCTGCAACCAAAAAATGGCCAGGCGTTGTGGCGGGCACCTGTAGTCCCAGCTACTTGGGAGGCGGAGGCAAGAGACTCGCTTAAGCCCAGGAATTGGAGGTTACTGTGAGCTGTGAAGCCACTGCACTCTATCCAGGGTGACAGCTTGAGGCTCTGTCTCAAAAAAAAAAAAAAAAAGCTGAGTTGATTCAGCATCACCATTCCTATATACAATGTTTGTACTCCTGAAAGGAAATAGAAGCCATTCCTTATAGTGACTATTGCAGGAGAAATTGATGCCCTGACAACTACCTTTATAAGTTGTACTTAAAATAGTCATTACTCCTAGACATATAGAATCAGTTAACAAAAAGAAGCATTCAGACCCTGCTTCTGAGTACTGAAAATGGAAGGGTAGGGTGCCTATAAAACTGTCTGTGGTTATGAATCTTCCAAGAACAGTGCATTGGACAGAATGTCAAGGTTTTTTGAATGGCTGACACCAGAGGCTGATTCTAGGCCTTCTCAATAATAGATGGATAGTATAGCAGGAACATTTGCCTTCTAGTCAAACTAGCAAATATGAGTGAAATAGATGGAAGGGCATGGTATCTCAGGATCTAGAGGGTACATCTCGATACGCTCAGAAATTTGGGAATTGTCAAGAGTAAAATGAGGCAGCCTGGAAGTGGTTAATGGTAATGAACCACATTTACGGGTATGTTCTCTCCTGGTGCAGAACACTTTCAGCCGAAGCACATCGTCAAGTCTCTTATCCCTTCATGGAACAAACTGGTCTTCTTTGAAGTATCTCCAGTATCTTTTCACCAGGTAAAGATTATACAAATAGAGTACTAAGGATTGTGTTTTTTAGTTAACCATTATTTAAACATGACAGCTTCCTGTTAGACTCGTGAGCTGATGGACTTGATGTCCTGCAGAGCTGCTGTTCCTTCAGGTGTCTGAACATTTAGCCTAGAGGACCCTGAAGTTGACGTGTGTGGGCTGGTGATCTCCCTCCTTATTCCTTGTGTTGATGCTGCTGGACTTGTCCTTTCAGGTGTCTGAAGTCCTGTCTGAAGAAAAGTCACGTTTGTCCATAAGTGGCTGGTTTCATGGTCCTTCACTGACCAGGCCTCCCAACTACTTTGAACCCCTTGTACCTCGGAGCCCTCACATCCCACAAGATGTAAGGATAATTTCTGGCATCCTTATCTTAGGAGCTGTAGCATATCATTTGTTTTTCTGATTTTAAAATTAACTGTTCCCTGATAATGAAACTAGACTTTAGCTTACCCTTTCCACTTCTCTTAACTTTTGATTGTGTCTTTCTCGGCAGAATTATCCTATTAAAATTTAACCATCCTTATAAAGAGATGGTTTGTTTGTATTTTACTAATATGAAAAAATGTAAGAGCAAAAGAATAGGAATTAGTAACTTACCTTTTGCATCTACTTTGTAAGCATGAAATTTTATATGATTGGATCAACCCTACTTATCTGGACATGAATTATCAAGGTCAAATCCAAGAAGAGTTTGAAGAAAGTTCTGAAATTCTCCTCAAGGAGTTTCTTAAGGTAGGCTAGCGTATTTTGTTCTGTATACATTGTTGGGCAGGCAGTTTTGCTTCCTGAAGAGATGAATAGGTATCACTGGGGAGTTTTTGTTTTATTTATTAGAATATTTATACCATTCCCTTCTTCAAATAAAATACAGAAATGATGATGATAGTTCACATTAGTATCAGCTGCATGCTTCGTAGGTTAAGAGTTCCTTGGATACGCATATTTCCCAGTTCTGTAGAGTCTTAATGGTAAATACACACATGCTCTCACCTAGAGAAGGAATGATGTATAATTACCTTCCTATTCATCTCATCAGTAGGGCACTTAATGATGGGTCAGTATCTGTTAATGAATGTTTGACAGGGATGAGGTAGCTTGTTATAATGGGAAGAGATCAGAAATCAGAAGACTTATATCATGTCATGGCTCTATGGTTTTAGTAACCTGAGCAAATCACAAAAATCACTGTATTTCATCATCAACGGAACTGGGATAATACCTGCCTTGCCTCTCTTGCAGCGTTGTTGTGAGGGCCAAATTAGACAACTTAGGCTTGTGTGGTGCTTCACAGTTAACTGTGGGTCCCATGAAATCATAGTCCCAAGAGCTATTCCTCCATGAAGAAAGGCTGAGCGATACTACATACTGTATCTCTCAGAACTTTATTGCTGACATTTTAGCATATGAAGCTTTTAAGAAGTATTACAGTAAATTTGTTTGACCCTATTTGTTTAATGGACATTTATGGCTGATAGGATTGCTTGGGAAGCTGCATTAAACAAATAAATGTAAAGCCCCTTGTGGAGGATATTTTAATAGATTAGCCACCTTCTCACACTGCACCTAACTCTTGGAATTTAGAGTGCTTATTAAATAAGGAAACAAGGTAGGGCCTAGAGAATTGTGGTGTTATACAGAGATTTTCATTGTAATGACATTGACTATAATGCAGTTTAATTATTTTCCTCATAACATCTTGTAAATTAAAAAGTCTATATTAATGATCCTCATTTTATAAATGCTAAAATTTAGAAGGTTTAGCAATTTGATGTAAGATGTACTACTTAAGGGAATGGCGCAAAATGGCACTCGGTTCTCTTAGCTTAAGCAAGCTGATGAGTTAGCCAGTCTTTGCTCTGCTTCCTTACAGCACAAACAGGGGATATTGTATGAAAGGAATGACAGCTGGACCTTTCAGCGATCAGCCAGTTTGATGTTCTACAGAGCTACTGTACCTGCTGACCCAGTGTGGAGTCATAGGGAGATTTGCTGACAACTTTATTTGCTCATTTTCCAGCCTGAAAAATTTGCAAAGGTCTGTGAGGTCCTGGAGAAAGGAGATGTGGAATGGAGCAGCCGAGGTCCCCCTAATAAAAGGTAGAACCCATCATCCGAGATTATGAGCCTCTGCTTTTAGCACTTAATGTTTTTCTCTGTAGGACTTACTCCTATTAATAGAACATTTGCCCCAATGATGTTTTATTCCCAGGGACATCCAAAAGAAGGCCCTAACAGAGTCTCACTATTTTAACAACTTACACTCTAGAAAGCTATGCCAAGATTTAGGAAGAAATACAGAGCTAACCATCTACTTTTATTCCATGGGTTACTCTACATCTGATCAGCTCGATGTTGTTGTTTTTCAGGTTTTATGAGAAAGCTGAAGAGAGTAAGCTTCCCGATGTACTGAAAGACTGCATGGAGTTATTCCGCTCCGAGGCACTGTTCTTGCTGCTGTCCAACTTCACAGGCCTGAAGCTTCACTTCTTGGCCCCTTCAGAAGATGAGACTGATGACAAAGAGGAAGAAGCAGCCTCTGCTGCTGATTGTAATGAAGAAGGGACTAGCCATAGCTCCTCTGAGCCAGAGAAGCAGGCAGCCATTAGCAACAAGAGCCAACAGACAGGCCCAGAGCCAGAGGAAAATGAAACAAAGACAGGTAAGCTGTTGCTAGATTTGTCCTCGTTTACGACTAACCATTCAGTCATTTACTCATTTAAAAAATATTCTTCAGCACCTACTATGCACTAAGCCAAATTTAGGAGCTAGAGAAATAAGGTCACTGGTCTCTGGGAGCTTACATTCTTGTAGGAGAAGACAAATGTATACACATATAACAAGAAAATATCAAATAATGATTAAGTACCATGCAGAATAATGTGGTAGGGTTACATGAAAAGGATGACGGTGGCCTATGGGTGGATGGGTGATCTAGAAAAGCCTCTCCAAGGAGCTACCATTTAAGCTCAGATCTCAACAAGAAGGATCTGTGGGAAGAGCATTCTAGGTAGGAAGAATAGCTAGTACCTTTTATTAGGCTAAGAATAGTGCAAGCGGTGGAGAGAAAAATAACTGACTTAAAATTACTCTAAAACATAAAGAACGTAAAGGAAAGGAAAGTTAGTCGTTTATTTCTGCTAAAGACCAATAACAGCCTAAGAAAATCTGCTTAAATAATAAATTTGCTTCTACAAATAAGTAGAAGGAAACATATAAGTAGAGGATGTTTATCTACAAACAAGGTGGAAATGAAAAATATAAGAAATTTAAGAGGTAACAACACTCCTATGAAAATTTTGAACTGAGTAACTACAAATTTAGCTTAGATGTCTCAGCCTTTACTGAGAGTGGGGCATATAAACATGAATGAGAAAATCTGTTACCTGACTCCTCCCTCAGTTTTACCACCTCCTGCTTCCACTCTCGATTTCTTAAGAAGGACCCTGTGTAGTAGGAGAGCCAAGACAAGAGGTTAGTACCTTTGGTAAGAAAATTACTGGTGTGAGATGCTAACCAAAAACAACGTAACTCATTCTGTGGCCTTCCAAAACTGACCAGCCAGTCATCATGGTCAGCGTAGATATTTAGAAAAACCAGACCCTGGTGGGTTTTTCTGTGCTATTCAATACACAGGATAGCCTTTCTTTGAATGATTAGTTTTCCTTGATAATTAACATGGCATCTAAGCCTAGACCCTAACAGAATTTAGGGTGAGGAACCATGGAATCTCCAGAGCTTTGTAACAAAAATTGTCCACGTCTGTTCTTTTTTGGTTTCATTTTCGTGGGGACCTGCAACAATGGGATAAAATCTATATGGGCAACCAAACAATGCTGTATTCTGCTCTTAAGCATCTGCTATATACAAAGTCCTGGGCCAAAACATAATGGGGAACACAAACATGATTGAGAAAATCACTATAAGTTTACCATCTTGAAGAAGAACTATTAAAGCTTTTTAAAAAATTATTATTATAAAAGCTATAAAGTGTTGGGCAGATAGCAGGGTTAAATGTTGATATACTAAAATTCAGACCCTCATGTTGGGTTCATCTAGTGAGATAATCAGAACTATTACAGACCTGGTAATCTTAAGGATTTTTTTTTTTTTTTAAATAATAACATACAATAACTGCCAATTTCAGAATGTTTGGAAAACAAATAATGTGAAAGAAAATTAATAATCACCTGCTGGTGGCCATGTTAACATTTAGAATATATCCTTCCAGTCTTTTTTGCCACATAGGCATATACATGTATGAATATACAAAGTCTTTTCCAACTTTACTTACTCTACAGGTAAACATGGCATTTGCCTTTCATTGGTTGTACATAATTGTAGCTTTTCCCCTACTGGTTGATTTCCTTTCATGAACTGCCTGTCATGCCTTCAGTGTATTTTTCCTTTGGGCTTTTGTCATTTTCTTACCAATTACAAAAAGAAGATGTTGTATATGAGTATTATATCTTCTGTTCTATAGGCTATAATAGTTGGCTTTTTAATTTTGTTCAGCATGTTTTAAATTTTATAGACTATTTTAGTAACCAGATCTATCTTTGCCTTTTGGTGGTTATAAGCTGAGAAATAGTTTCTCTACACCAAGATTAGATAAAATAATATTTATGTTCTATTTTTTATTTTTTTCCATCTGAAGTCTTTTATAGAGATGAACTGAAATTCAACATCTTTTACCCCCAAATAGTCAGACCTGGTTAACTTCTCATAATCATTTAAAAGGCTAGATTGATCAGCTGAAGGTTTATGAGAATGATTTCCCCTTATTGTCATATTACTAATTATCATTTCCTTGCAATCTAGCAATTATATCAAGGTTATTTTTTAAATTCTCTGGTCCTTCTGCTATTTTTTCTCAGAATTAAGTGTTCCCACATGCCAAGGAGAATTGAGGCATTGGAAGACAGGTCACTACACTTTAATCCATGACAATAGCAAGGCTGAATTTGCCCTGGACTTAATTCTCTACTGTGGATGTGAAGGTGAGGAGGAGGAAGGAAAGCAGTGAATTGTTCCCAGAGGAGGGGCAGTCTCTCCCAAGTAACCCTCACCAACTGAACCAATTCAGAAATAATTTACCTTGGCCAGAATCTCAGATTACATGATCTTAAAGTTGGAAGGGATCTTGGGGATCATGAATTTCAGTCTCCCAACTCAAAGCAGGATTTCTGTCTGGACTAGGGAATGGGGAAATGGACTATGCCATAATTTTCCCCTAAGTGTCCCCCCAGGTCTACAGCTTTTATATAATTGCTCTTCTGGGTATAATTTAACTTATAACTCTTTATTTTCTTATTCAAATTAAGAATTTCAGCTATCTCAGGAAATTAGGCATTTAGGGTAGAGAGAATCCACGATAAGCTAGATAAACTCGAGCTCTCCATTGGTAAAGTGGGTTACTACTGAACTCCCACATCTCTCTTGGGGATCGGTGACTTAAGGTGACGGTGTAACTCTGGCAGTGACAGAGCTTGCTCAGTGCTGTCTGTTTTCCCCTTCTAAGGCTGGGAGCCAGAGTATGGTGGCTTTACTTCCTACATTGCTAACGGTGAAGATGAAGAGGTAAGCTGCTTCTGATAGCAAACTATCCTCTTTAGATTGTGAGAAAGCTTTCATTCTTCAGAGACTCAATTTTTAGGACATTCTACCAGTGTCTTTAGCTGATAAATCTTGATCTGCCTGGTAGTGGTTCTAATTTTTATCTGAAAATATTCAGCATGGAATAAAGATGCTAAATAGTAATCACTAAGCATTTATTCTATCTACCCTTCTAAGCAATTCCAAATTAAGAGTTATATGCATTCCCATATATCTTTCAATATAGTAAGAAATAACTGCAGTAGGTGAAAGCTTTCTGGGCATGTGCTAAAATAGGGCTTGTTGGAAAATGTCTTCACATCCAGAACAAAAGTTTTTACCCTAAAAATATCTTTGAGAGGACTCTATATCCCAAGTTTGGGTACTTGATATGGAAACCATTCAGTTGTGAATCCCTGAAGAGTTGAAAGTAAGCTCTGTGTTCTCATGTGTCATGGTATTTGTCTATTCCAGCTGCTAACAGTGAATCCAGAAAACAATTCTTTGGCATTGGTCTACAGAGATAGAGAGACTCTGAAATTTGTCAAGCATATTAACCACCGAAGTCTAGAACAAAAGAAAACCTTCCCAAACAGAACAGGTTTCTGGGACTTTTCATTCGTCTATTATGAATGATAGGACTGGGCAAAGCTGAACAACAACGTGATCTTTCATCAATACTGGCTAATCTGGCAGAGCTGGGCACGGAGTGAGGTAGAGCTGCACATGATATATTGTCTACGGTGTTCTTAAAACTGGTTGCCCTTTAATAGGACTCTATGATTATCTTCAACCTAGAACTTGAGCTTGGAGCTATATACTTATTTCTTCATTAAAAAAAATTTTTTTTAACTTTCAGTTCTTTTTTCATATTGATGTCTTCAGTGATTTAAAAAAAATGTGTATTGTGGTAAAATACTATAACAAAAAAATTACCAGCTTAACTATTCTTTTTATTTTTTTTAAGTCATTTGTACATAGATCATGAATAGCTTAACTATTCTTAAATATATCATTCAGTAGCATTAAGTACATTAAGTGCAGCCATCACCGCTGTCCATCTCTAGGGCTCTTCCATCTTCACAAACTAACACTTTGAGCCCATTAAACAGTAGCTCCCCACTCTCCACTCCCCTAGCAACTTTCTCTACTAACTTGACTGCTCATATTCCTTATGGAAGTAGAATCATACAGTCCTTATGCTTTCATGAATGGTTTATTTCACTTAGCATAATGTCTTCAAAGTTCATCCATGTTTTCAGTGATTTTTTTAACTCATAAATGAAGATTTTGTTCTTCCCAATAACGCTGGCTTAGAAAATTACAGAACTTTTTTTTTTTTAGAGACAGAGTCTCACTTTGTCATCCTCGGTAGAGTGACATGGTGTCACAGCTCACAGCAACCTCCAGCTCTTGGGCTTAGGCAATTCTCTTGCTTCAGCCTCCCGAGTAGCTGGGACTACAGGTCCCTACCACAACGCCCAGCAATTTTTTTGTTGCAGTTTGGCCGGGGTTGGGTTCCAACCTGCCACCCTCAGTATATGGGCCTAGCACCCTACCCACTGAGCCACAGGAGCTGCCCTGAAAATTACACTTTACATCCTCTTCATGCTAGGCTTTAGGTTCTCACAGGACAGTGCAGACTTATATGCAGAATATGCTGTGTAGTATTTATTCACTTGGAAAAGATCTGGCCTAATACTATAAATCACATAGCCTCAAGAAACTCCTGATCAATAAGATAAGTTGCTTATTGCCACGTGTAGTCATTTTCAGGTACCTACTGCCTTTCCATCCTAGAGTTGTGGCTTATGAATAATTAAAAGATTCTAGCCTCACATCTGGCTAATACTGTAGGGCCAACTATAGAACTATAAGCAGTCCCCCTGTTACAAACATCTAACTTATGTACAATATACAGTTGTGAACAGAGGCTATTAACAGTAAGTCCCTGAGTTACAAACATCTCACAGATGTGTGATTCACACTACAAACAGGGGTTATTACAGGTAATAGGTAAAGGTACCTGTTCCAGCTGACACACAAATTCAGCTTAAGAACAGACTTACAAAACCTATCTTGTTCGTAACCCAGGGACTGCCTGTAACTGCTTTTTTTTTTTTTTTTTTTTTTTTGACAGTCTCAAGCTATCACCCTTGTTAGAGTGCTGTGGCGTCACAGCTCACAGCAACCTCAAACTCTTGGGCTTAAGCAATTCTCTTGCCTCAGTCTCCCAAATAGCTGGAACTACAGGCACCCACCACAATGCCTGGCTGTCTTTTAGAGACAGGGGTCTCGCTCTGGCTCAGGCTGGTCTCAAACTTCTGAGCTTAAGCGACCCACCCACGGCCTCCCAAAGCGGCCTCTCAGAGTGCTGGGATTACAGGCATGAGCCACTGCTCCTGGCCACTGTAATTGCCTTTTTTTAAGAGACCAAATACTAAAAGCCAATCAAAATGCCAAGATGCTGTCCATTATGTTACTTTTTTTTTCCTGAACTGTTGCAGAGTTATAACTACCTATGTGTGGGTGTGCTTGAGTGGATGAAAGATGCTGTTTTCATTCCATGTTCATACTGTCTCCCTGTTTCCTTTCTTCTTTATACATTTATTTCGAGCTTTTGCAGTAGCTTTTAGTGTCAGTTTTACTAATTAATAGAATAAAAGCACTGGGCCTTTAAAATTAACTACTGTTCTCTTTTATCTCTTAAAACCTTGAGTACTGATTCTTTCCTGAAGTTTGCATTTAAATGAGAATGGGTTTCATTTTCTTTTAGATTGATAGTTTCCAGAATTTTTTTGATTATGCACCCCAGTTGGTAAAAAAAATTTTAGCGGGCGGCTCCTGTGGCTCAGCGAGTAGGGCGCCGGCCCCATATACCGAAGGTGGCAGGTTCAAGCCTGGCCTTGGCCGAACTGCAAAACAAACAAACAAACAAAAAAAATAGCCGGGCGCTGTGGCGGGCGCCTGTAATCCCAGCTACTAGGGAGGCTGAGGCAAGAGAATCGCTTAAGCCCAAGAGCTGGAGGTTGCTGTGAGCAGTGTGACACCAGGGCACTCTACCCAGGGCAATAAAGTGAGACTCTGTCTATATAAAAAAAAAAAAAAAAAAAAAATTTAGCATGTATACCTTTTATTTGGATGTTTATCTATAAATTTTACACATTTATTAATGTTAATTCTAAAATAATACTATGTTATAAAACAAAACCTTTTTTAAACAATGAGGTTAAAAAGAAAATAACAAGTTCTAATACTGTCTTACCATGCCCACATGGAAATGAACCACTTTACATGCGTACCATTTTGGAGACCACAATTTTTTAACCACAATGAAGTGATACTCAACTGGGACTGCAAATACTTTGTTACTGATGGTTAATTTCAAAGATTGATTTTTCTAAGTTCTGGCAGACTGAAGTTCATCTCTGTATTACAACTTTCACTTGCTTGCTCACTAATGTATTTTCACATATAGTGGAGAAAAGGGTAAGATTATAGTTAATACTCTGTAGGTGGCATAACTCCAAGACAACCCAGGGAAATGTGCTAATAAAAAGTGTACTGTCATATGTGCCATGCTTGCAAAATAGTTTGAGACTCATAGCTGTAGATACCATCCAAAGTCACCTAACTTTTCTGAGTCTGGAGAACTGAGTCTAAATCTTGGAATACTATAAAAGTGTTTAAAATGTGCTTATTAGTTTGTTTATGGTCTGTCAACACAGAATCTTCTGTTGGGCATGTTGGCTCGCACTGTAATCCTAGCACTCTGGGAAGCTGAGGCAGGTGGATTGCCTGAGCTTACAAGTTCGAGACCAGCCTGAGCAAATGCAAAACCTCCATCTCTAAAAAATAGCCGGGCGTTGTGGCAGGCACCTATAATCCCAGCAACTCAGGAGTCTGAGGCAAGAGTACTTCTTGAGCCTGAGAGTTTGAGGTTGTTGTGAGTTGTGACACCACATCACTCTACCGAGGGCAATAAAATGAAACTGTCTTAAAAAAATAAACACAATCTTGTATATATGTCAGAAAAGGATTTGGGTATCTGAGGGGAGAGAATCCCCAAAGCCCAACTCTGGTGTGGTCAGTTACATAATCTAACAGCACCTCTCAGACCAGGAAGGGTGGTATAACTTGCAGGTGACTTTTCTGCACTGAAAATATAGTGACTAAGAAGCTGTTCTTCCTTAGTATTTCATTCTTTATCTTGATTACTTTTTAGGGTCTGGGGTCATGTCAACAATTGTTATAAGGCAAAAGAAGAATTAAAACATGGGCATCTTCTCATACCTCTTAAAGCCATGATGTGCACCTGCCTGATATATGGTCTCTTTTTCCTACTAGTGGTTTGGGAAAACAAATTAATAGCCAGCCATCAGTTCCTGTAGGAAGATTTTCTTTTCCCCAAGGAAAATAACTCTATATTTGTGCAGATTATAGAAAGAATACATGCTCACTGTGAGGAACTAACACGTAAAAACTTAAAATGAAGCTCACCTAAAATCCCACCAACCTGTGACAACCACTGGTGGCTTTGTAATGTATCATCTTGGCTGGTTTGAACTTCATTTCTCAGAATCTCCTTCCTCATGTTTCCACTTGGGGTGAGCCACAGTCTTGTGTAAGATTTGGTGGGCCAAAATGACGCAGCAGCTGTTCAGTAGCTCACACACCGTGTCGTTACCTGCTGCCTCACCTTGGGCCTGAAACTGCTTTGCCCTTCTCAGGATCTTCCTTCAGCTTTTCTGATGAAGGGTCTCAGTTTCTCCAGGATTCCTACACCTTCAAGGTCAGAGGCACAAGACTGACACAGACTGCAGTACGTCCTCATGAGCTTCAACCTATTCCTGGGGGTTCCAGCCTGTTCTCCCCAACTTTACATCTTTTCCGACTACCTGCCCTGCCCTATGGGCTTCAGGTTCCAGTACTGGATGAGGGAGAGAGCAGCCTTGCAGAAATCACTTCATCACTTCTGCTTTATGTCTTAACTGCCATGGAAATTAGAAACATTTTAATGAAACTAGTGAGTATATTCACATTTCTCTTAATAGGAAGAAAAATGTTAAGGAAGAACCTATAAATAACATCAGTCCCTAATTTTATGGATGTGGAAGATGAAGCCTTGAAGAGAAAAGGGTGGTAGATTTTGAACCAGGCTTGTCTATTGTTCAAAGACTGACTTGTAAACTCCATTGACTATGCTTCTTTCTTCGCCACAGAACACACACACACAAAAGCAAAGCCCGGCTACCTCCTCTACTCTCCTAGGCCAGTATTTCTTCAACAAGAAGTTTTTGGCTGTGTTATCTCTTCAACACCATTATGTACTTACCACTACAAAAACTGAAGAAATAGCAACCCTGATACAAAAGTTCTTGGTGGAGGAGAGCTAGTAAAGTAATGCCAGAGGCAGGCTCTCCAGGCTTCGTGGAACTGGGCATCCTGATGATTCTTCCTCTAATGCAAAATCAGTCCACCTAAGACACTTTAAAAACAACTTGAGAACTGTCCATGTGACATCATTTTTAGGAAAAGCAGATTCTGTACTGCTTTAAAAAGATAAAAAGATGACTCAGGAGCTACAGCATAATAGTGTGGGCAGGGGCCAGATGGAATAGAAGCAAAATGCAAAACACTAGGCTGTAATGGGTATCATCTTGTTCTTTCGTTTCAAAGTGAAATTGGAGATAATTTAGTTCTTTGATCATAGGACTCTGCATTGGCAGATTTGTAACAGCTAATTATAAAATTTGAAACATTAATAACAATGTTGAAAAGCATTCTTATAAAACACTTCTAGGCTTGCATAATAGTTGTGAAGTTTCCTGTTCTCAGATTTCTGAAGCTGCTGACAGGTTTACTGAGGACAGATAATCCCCTGGAAAGCAGCAGATGCTTCTCTATGGGCAAGACATTGGCTCAGCACTCTCATGAGGATGAAGCTGATTAAAATGTAGACCCTGTTCTCACTAAATGGGAGATTAAGATTTAGATAAACTAGAAGTGTAATAAAGGTTAAGGAAAAGACAAAAGAATAAAGTCCTCCTGAGGAGAGAGCATTTGAGCTGAGCTGAACCTTGATGTAATCCATAGGCAGTCATGATGGGAAATAATAACGTAAGTCTCTTTTTAAGACATTTGCTACCTGAATTATGGGCAGGTTAGGTGATCTTTTTAAAAGATGCTCCGAAAATGACTAAGAAGCTTTCTCCCACATAACAAAATCCTTAAAATGAGCTTTTAAATGAAGTCTCCATGATGACCTAAAACTTGAATGTAATTCATCAACAAGATAGTGCTTATCTATAGCTTCCAGAAGCACTTGGACTTGTGGCAACAAAATAGAGAAGTATGATAAATTTATTTCTCATTGTCCAAACATTTGCCTCAACCCTGATATGAACACAGTGATGTTTTCTTTTTCTTTCTTGCTTGCTTTTTTTTTTTTTTTTGTGAGACATAGTCTCATTTTATCACCCTTGGTAGAGTGCCTGGGCTTAGGCGATTCTCTTGCCTCAGCCTCCCGAGTAGCTGGGACTACAGGCGCCCGCCACAACGCCCAGCTATTTTTTGTTGCAGTTTGGCTGGGGTCAGGTTCAAACCCGCCACCCTCGGAATTTGGGGCCAGTGCCCTACTCACTGAGCCATAGGCACCACCCAGAACTTCTTTTTTTTTTTTTTGAGACAGAGTCTCAAGCTGTTGCCCTGGGTAGAATGCCGTGGCATTGTAGCTCACAGCAACCTCAAACTCTTGGGCGTAAGCGATTCTCTTGCCTCAGCCTCCCAAGTAACTAAGACTATAGGCGCCCACCACAATGCCCGGCTATTTTTTAGTTGCAGTTGTCATTGTTGCTTAGCAGGACCTAGGCTGGGTTCACACCTGCCACCCTAGGTGTATGTGGCTGGCGCCCTACCGAACAAGCTATAGGCACTGCCCCACAGTGACTTCTAAGTGAGACAAAAAGAGCAGCTCAATGTTTTATGAATGTTTCCATCCATCCAGTCTTTAATCAGTTGGGAAGATTAGAGCCGCAGAAAAGGCTATGAATTCTTGGTTTCAAAACCTCCTTCATTCAACAGCTTACCCAGCTATAGGACTCCATATGGGACATTCTGCCTTTGACCTCAGAGGCCTATTCTGTGAAACGGGGATACTAATATCAAGAGTATCAAATTAATCCGAAAGTAACCTATTTGTAATATAAATCAGGATAACTTTAAAGATGTCTTGCTGAAGGTCAACCCCTTCTAGCTTTGCCATGAATATTTTTAGGTTAAAGAAGAAAGATTTTTGGCTAAAGAATAACAGAATAAGTTTTGACACGGTTATTTTATTAGGTTCCCTAATAAATGAATGGTACCATATAATTTAAAACCAGCATTCACTAGAGATTTTAATCTCAAAAAAGTTATAAATTACATTATGGTTAAAAAAGATTTAGTCAGGCACAGTGGCTCATGGCTATAATCCTAGCACTCTGGGAGGCCAAGGTAGGAGGATTCCCAGAGCCCAGTTTGAGGTTGCTTACCACACTCTAGCCTAGGCAACAGAGTGAGACTCTGTCTCAAAAAAAATTTTTTAAACACACACACCAGAAAAAAGACTCAGTGGTGGGACTTGAGTTCTGCCACTAACTCTGTAACCTTGGCAAGTAATTAAATCTGTACACCTCAGCTTCCCTCTTTGATCCAATTTATGATACTTTGCTACTACTTTGCGATTATTGAAAGTACAGTGGATGTTTATTAGCTCTTTAGCTTATAGCTCAGAAATGGTAAACAAAAGTATATGACATATTCTCGTAACAATTAGGACTCTATAAAGCTTACATTTCAGGTACAGGAGAGGGCAGTCCTATATGGCCAAATAGCAGAGAAACAATAGCGTTATAATAACCTCAAGGAGAAAGTCCCACTCTTCCCCAAACTGGCTATGAATGCTATTAAGATGTAAAAACAGACTAAAGTTTTACTCATTAAACCAGTTCTGAAATCTACCTTAGGGCAACATTTTAATACCTAGGGAAGGGATAGAAAGCTACTAGTACAAATATCAGCTTTCTCCTCATAAGCACACACCTGGATTACATTTCCTGGCCTCCCTTGCAGGTGTGGCCTTGTTACTCAATGGAATTGTGGACAGAAATGATCATGTGCTATTTTTGAACCACAGCTTTTAAAAGAAGGAAGTATTATTCTCTTTTCCTTTTCTACTGGCTTAAATGTACAATAATGCCTCACTTAACAACAGGGATATATTCTGAGAAATCCATCATTAGGCAACGTCGTCATGCACATGTCAAAGATTGTACTTACACAAACCTAGATGGTACAGCCTCCTACATACCTAGGCTGTGTGGGATAGCCTACTGCTCCTGCAGACCTGTATAGGGTGTTACTGTACTGAATACTGCATGCAACTGTGGCACGATGCTAAATATTTGTGTATTTAAACATATCTAAACATAGAGAAGCATAGTAAAAATGCACCTAATTACTCTTATGGTGACCTCAAAACCATACTGTAATCTCAAGGCCGTAGGACAGCCCTTGTCACATTGGGTTCCAATTGAGAAAATGAAGCCTCACTGCCTACTGTATGCAATGAATGTGAAAACAGCCACCCAAAACATTTTCCTTAGGCTTATTTCTTTATTGAATTCAGTAGGAAAAGGCTGTCCTAGGAGATGACAGACACATGATTAAAGGAAACCGGGTCCCTGAATAACTAGAGAAATCCTTACGTAATAAATGAAAATAAGTCACTATGGATTTTGAGGTCTATTTGTTACAGCAGCTACCACTGCCCTAACAGATCACCCTACATCAACTCTTCCATAATATAAGCTTGTTGTTTACACCCCCTTTTGGTGATTAACAAGAAAACACACAAATCAAATATCCACATTTTAATTTTTCTCCACAAAATACAAATTGTTTATGCAATTCTGATCTGGTAGTGATTTTATAGTCAACACAAACTTCAACCCCTTTAAATTCTAATGAAAAAGTAGACAATCTATTTAAAAATTATAATTTCAAACAAAGTATGTATTTATATTCCAACTTTATATATATATGAACAAAAATAAGACTTTGAAGCCCTAACATTTCAAAACTACTTCTTCCATACAAACTTAGTATTATTCAGCAACAGTACTACCAGTGATTTAAAAATATATACGTGTGTGTATATATACATGTCAATATATATGTGTATATGTATTATCTTCTATTCTTCAGATATAATGCTTTGTCTTTAATTTGTGCAACTCATCAAGGTTGTCTTCATTCTTAGCACTCTGGATTTACCGGAAAGTGATCCAAAGCAAACCAGCATAGATTTGTAAAGGCAAACCTTTTCTAGGAACTTCATTGCCTATTCTTTCCTTTCCTATGAAGCAGCTGTCCCCACCCGCATGATTCTGAACAGTGTGTTGATGTTGTTGCTTCGAATTGCATCCCGACAAGCAGTGATCATCTGGTTCTTTGGTTTTCCAACTGTATGATAAAAAACACAAAGGAGCAAAAGATCAAAATTATAAAATAGGGGCCGGTTTTAAAGTAAGAAAACAAGGGTAGGAAAGAGGTATGTGGATTTAACTGATTTATCTTACTACTTCCTAAAAAAGATAACTTGATGAGGGAATTTATCACAAAACTAACTTAGAAACCATCTATAACCAAGAAATCAAATCTCAGTTTACAGAAAAGGATCAAGGTTCATATCCATCAGGCAAAGATTATTTCTTTTTTTTTTTTCCCACAGTTTTTGGGTGGGGCCAGGTTTGAACCCACCACCTCTGATATATGGGGCCAGCACCCTA
This sequence comes from Arctocebus calabarensis, assembly GCA_963573935.1. NCBI lineage: Eukaryota > Metazoa > Chordata > Mammalia > Primates > Lorisidae > Arctocebus > Arctocebus calabarensis. The sequence continues at coordinate 16,265 of CAUYON010198701.1, forward strand.
CTCCTTTGAGCCACAGGCATTGCCCTTGTTGGTGTGTTTAGAGACAGAGTCTCATTTTGTTACCCTCAGTAGAGTGCTGTATTGTCACAGCTCACAGCAACCTCCAGTTCTTGGGCTTAGGCGATTCTCTTGCCTCAGCCTCCCAAGTAGTTAGGACTACAGGCACCCGCCACAATGCCTGGCTATTTTTTTTGTTGTTATAGTTTGGCCAAGGCCAAGTTCAAACCTGCCACCCTCAGAATATGGGGCCAGTGCCCTACTCACTGAGCCACAGGTGCCGCCCTGTTGGGTTTTTGTTTTTTTTTTTTTTTTTGAGACAGAGTCTCAGGCTGTTGCCCTCAGTAGAACGCCGTGGTGTCATAACTCACAGCATCATCCAACTCGGACTCAAGCAATCCTCTTGCCTCAGTTTTTCTACTTTTAATAGAGACAGGGTCTTGCTTTTGCTCAGGCTGGTCTCGAACTCATGAGCTCAAGCAATCCACAAGCCTCGGCCTCCAAGAGTATTAGGATTACAAGTGTGAGCCACTGCACCCTGCCGTGAAGATTATTTCTGAAGAGGTCAAGGCATTGACCCCAGACAGCAGAATTCAGATATAAATCTCTGGCTGTATTTCTGCTTCCTTTGGTGTAGCCTATTGTTCTTCTCAAAATTTTTCAGTTAGACATTTTTTTTTTTTTTTTGAGACAGAGCCTCAAGCTGTCACTCTGGATAGAGTGCTGTGGCATCACAGCTCACAGCAACCTCCAATTCCTGGGCTCAAGCGAGTCTCTTGCCTCCACCTCCCAAGCCGCTGGGACTACAGGCACCCACCACAACGCCCGGCCATTTTTTGGTTGCAGCTGTCATTGT
>CAUYON010198705.1:0-16461 GCA_963573935.1 Arctocebus calabarensis
TTGCCATAATTCATTTGGTTTATTTCCTCTGGGATTTACTCCCATTGGTAAATGAGGAGTTGTTATGACTCAACATGTAGGACATGCTCTAATAATGCCTTTTGCTTCTCTCCATGTTATGGAGTATTTATGTTTAAGTGAGGAGGCATTATTATGATGAAGAGCATGCTCTTCTTGTGCTTTTTGGACTGTGCCAATTAAAGTATCAATTGTATCATTACCAATAGTTAAAGGACCAGGGAGATTTGTATGAGTTGTAATGTTAGTCCTACAAATTTGTGTTGTCCTATTTCTAATTAAATTCTGCAATTTATGAAATAAGGAATACAAATCCATCCTATCATCAGAGAGGGTGGTAGTTTCAATATGTTGCACAGCATATGCGGAATAATTAGAGTCTATTATTGTATTTAATAAAGTATCAGGAAAATCTTCCAATAGTAGAATGATGGTGAATAATTCAGCATTTTGAACAGATTTATATGGGGATTGTAAGACTTTATTAATAGTACCTCAGATATATCCAGCTCTGCCTTCTTTGTTAGCATCAGTAAAACAATTTTAAGCTCGTTATAAGAGTGGGGGAAATTTCCTTAGGAAGGATCCAGGATGTTTTCTTTAGAAATTGAATTCTTTTGTCCTGAGGGTAATGATTATCAATTTCCCCTAAGTAATCAGCTAGAGAAATTTGCCAATCTTGAGATAGGATAAACAGATCAGAAATGTGTTTATTAGTTAAAGGAACCACGATTTTTTCAGGGTCTTGACTTATAAGCTGTTGGAACCTGTGTTGACCCTTTATGCTAATAATAACCATTTTTTGAACATAAGGCTATAGTTGTTTAGTGCCCTTATGTGGTAGGAAACACCATTCAATAAATGCAGTTTGTGGAGCCAATAATCCAGTAGGGGAATTTTCAGATGGAAAAATATATAAAATGAAATCTCTGTTTTCAATATTTCTATCTAACTCAGCACTATGGGCATGTTGCTCTAACCATTGTAAATCCTTTTAAGCCTTGGGGGTAATTGTTCTAGGGCGATTAAGATCGGAGTCTCCCTCTAATAATGAAAATAAATTAGTCAAGGAGTATGTAGTAAATCCTAAGGTGGGACTGACCCAATTAATATCTCCTAACAGTTTTTGGAAATCATTAAGACTTTACAGAGAATCTCTTCTAATTTGTACTTTTTGTGGAATTATTTTTTGAGCTGTCATTTTATATCCTAGATAACTCCATGGGTCTGATCTTTGAATTTTCTCATTGGAAAATGGAGACCATATTCTTCAAGTAAAATCCAGTCAGATTGAATTATGTTATTTAAAACAAACTCATCTGGATGGATAAACAAAATATCATCCATTAATAAATTCCATCTGGAAACTGTAGAGTTAATTTTTGTAATGATTTCTCTACAAACATTTGACACAAGGTGGAGCTGTTTAGCATTCCTTGTGGTAAAACCTGCCATTGAAATCTCCTGGTAGGGGAATTATGATTTAGACAGGGGACTGTGAAAGCAAACCAATCCAAATCCTTTTTTGTCAATGGGATATCCAAAAATACAGTCTTTTAAATCTATTATAACAATATTAAAATTTCTAGGAATTAAAGATGCATTAGGAGTACTCAGTTGAAGCGGGCCCATTGGTAGGATGATTTTATTTAACTTTCTCAGATCTGTTAACATTTTCCATTTTCCAGGTTTTTTCTTTAACACAAAAACGGGTGAATTCCACTCATTGGCTGAAACCTTAATATGGTTTAGTGTTAATTGTTCATTGACTAACTCGTAAAGCGCCTCTAATTTGTCTTTGGGAAGGGGCCACTGCTCCACCCAGATGGGAACATCATATTTCCATGTTAAAGGTAAGGCGAGGCGCTCATCACTGGCCCCTATGGAAAATTTTCTGGAAGAACTGGATAACCAAGTCTTGTCCTGTCTTCACCTGTCCTGGTTACTTCAGGTTTTTTAACTGAGGAAGGCTGGAATGGGTCATACCCCATGTCAAGCATCATATTTTTATCAGTTGAAGAAATGGTAGGTATAGTGAACATGGCTCCCCACTGCTTAAGAATATCTCTTCCCCATAAAGTAATGGCAATGGGAGTGACATACGGCTGTATTGTTGCTGGCTGGCCATTAGGTCCTTGGCAGATTAATATATTAGAACTTTGCTCTATATTGGATATGGTGCCAAGACCAACAAAAGTGGCCTGGACACATTGTTTAGGCCATCCTTCAGGCCAGGCAAATGAGACAATTATAGAAACATCTGCTCCAGTATCCAATAAACCTTCAAGTTTTGTCCCATCCTGAAAAGAAACCTGGCATCGAGGATGAGAATCATTAAGGAAAGCATGCCAGAAAACACGTGTCCCAGTGCTGCCGAAGCCTCCTTCCCTTTGTATGGGAGTGGCTTTTCCTTTATAATAAGGCAAAAGTAATAATTGAGCAACTCTCTGTCCTATAGCTACATCAATGGGCTGACTAATAGATGCCATAATGAAAATTTCACCATTATAATCAGGACTAATAACTCTTAAATGAACAATTAGCCCTTTTATGGTAGAGCTGCTTCTGCCTGTGACTAAGTCAACAGAGTCTTTTGGAATGGGACCATACACTCCTGTTGCCAAGGCATAAGGCACATCTCATGTCTTCAAAGATAAATTCTCTACTATGGGCAAGTCTAAAGCAGCATTGTTATGAGCAGCATGAAGTAAATCAGACACAAAGTTTCAGTTTGAGACTTATTGGATGGAGAAGATGGAACACAATTTTGTTGGAGTGGTGGAATATTTTTTTCAAGAGTATTTTTCAATTGCTGGGTATTGTTTTCTCGGCTGAGACCTGAAAGGTCTGTACTGAGGCTCCTGCATTGTTCTCCTGGGCACGGGAGCAGCCTGCCTGGAAGTTTTTTGACTCCACAAGAGGCAAGACATTATCATCTTCATCTTTGATAGACCTTCATTCATTTGTCCAATGTCTTCCCTTTCTACACCTTCTACAAATTCCTGGTGTTAATGGGGGGGGGTCAGGGTTTTTGTCTTCTTTCCCCTTATGACAGTCCCTTCTAACATGTCCATTTTTCCACAATTATAACATTTAGGATTATTATTTCTCAAGGCTGCTGCCATATGAGTACTAATCTGATCACCAGTTAAAGCTGCCTGGAAGAAACTGAACCAACATTCTTACATGCTATCATGAATTTATCTATTGAAGCATTTTCCTCATTTCTGATACTGGTGGCAATCCTCATTGGCATTTTCATAAGCCAGAGATAAAAGGACCATGTCTTGCATTTCAGGTCCTGGAACTGCCTGCTTAATGGCAGCACAGAGCTTTGCAATAAACTCAACATAAGGCTCATTGGGACCCTGAATGATCTTGGTAAAGAATTTTCCTTCCCCAGGATGGTTTAATTGAGCCCAGGCATGGAGACAAAGATCTCTAATTATAATCAGTGTCTCACCAGTCAAATCTATCTGTCTATCATGCCTTCTGTACTCTCCATTGCCTGCCATTTGGTCATAAGAAAGGCTAGGATTACTATAATTCCTTGACTAAGCCTCTTTACTCCACCAACAAACAAATTGCAAGTACTGGGCTGGGGATAAGGCCATTTCAGCAAATCTTTCCCAGTCTCTAGGTGTCAGAAACTGATCCCCACAATAGGACCTTAACAAGCCCTGAGTAAATGATGCATTAGGTCCATATGCTACAACAACATCTTTCAAAGATTTAAGAAATTTACAATCTACTTCTGCACACTGGACCTGGCCAGCTGGGACAGGACCAGCTTGAGCAGCTTCACCTGCTCTTCTGGGTGCCACTTGAGTTACTGGCATAATAATTCCTGTATGTTGGTCAAAAGAGGAACTAGCACAAGTTATATCTGGCTGATGGAGAATTCTTAAATCTCGCAGGCTAGGAAAGTTAACTCTATGCACTGTCCTGGAAGTCTCCACTCTCTGATATGCATAAGGGGGGGAGTGCAGATGGAAATTGGTTAGAAACAGGATAAAGCTGTTTAGATATATCTGGAGAAGGGGGTCAAGTCCACAAATATTTAGGTCCTTCACGAAAAGCTTTTGGCCATTCAGGCACAACAGTAGGTGGAGGATGAGAAGGAGGTGGAGGCGATGGAAAAAGCATGTCAGTAGACGTTGCCAGAGGCACAGAATGTTTATGTCTAGCTCTTTTAATTAATTCATTACATTCTCTAATGAAATCCCTTAAATTAGACATTTTGTTCTTGTAAATATTGCCATGAGATAGAAAGAGGCAGATCACCCTCTCCCAATGCTCCCTAACGAGGAGGAATTTCATCCTCACAGTTAGTTTCAATTTTGTTCTCCGTAATAGATAGTTTAGACAAATCAGGTCCTGTTGGTTCACACTCAGGTTTAAGAACACTGGAAATATCACCATCAACTTGTGTTTGTGGTTTTTTGGTATTAACAAAGGTCTGCAAAGCAATTTTAACCAAATTATACACCATCCAAACATCTGCATCAATAATATTACCCTGTTGATGATACTTTTTCATATCCTCTCCCACATCCTCCCATGCGGAGAGATTTAACTGATGGTGAGACTCAGGAGAAAACCAATAACAATATTAATGAACAGTTGAAAAAAGATGGCAACAAGTTTGGTTTTTAACATAGACTTCCATGGAATCTAACAAAGATTTTAACAAATGAATAGACTCTTCCTCTTTAGAACTTGTATTACCCATTTTTAATGTCCCTTTCAAATGTATATGTTGAAAGTCCTGGGTACTTACAGCCTAGTGGTAACCTTTCAATTTTATGCGTTCTCAGTGATTCTTACTTTAAGGTCAGTGAACAGAAGTTTCAGGGACAATTCAAGCAGGCTCAGTCCAGCTGATGACCCTGCTCACTGCACCAGATGTAGTTGACCAAGGAACTTACTGATCGGGGACACAGAGGTAGAGCTGCACACAAAATGATTGTTGAAAGGAAGACTGGTGCTCACTCAGGCACTCAGTGACAACCTACGTTTATTGGGTGTTTTTATACATACTGATCAAATAAAAGTAGAGAAATAGAAAAAGGAATGAATAATGATGAAACAGCAGAAGTTGCCATGAAAATTCTTTGTTCAGCGCAGATACTGCTGGATACATATATAGTTGATCTAAATTGAACACACTTTCCCAACATTTTGCTGCATGTTTAACCACAATGGTGTCTGGCTGTTTGTTCTGTCTGATAAATTCCTCAAAACTTGAAGAATGGCCATTTTCTAAAAAGAGAAAAGGACAGAGTACCTCTTCCTGTAACCTCTGCAAGTGCCCAATCCACTGCTTCACCAGGCGAAACCCTCTGGTTACCTCCTTTCTGTGAACATCTAACTGATTATTCTTACTAGACCAGGCATGTCCACAGAGAAAAGTTTTACATTTTAGGGCAACGTTCCTCGGGGAGCTCATAAGGCCATATCACTTGCTTTGGTTGGAGGGCCAGTATCCCTCTAGAACACTCCCCTGCTGCCTGTAAAGGAGCCATTAACTAATGATTATAGACCAGTCCAGGACTTGAGAGAGGTCAACAAACAGGTACTGGACATCCACCCCACTGTCCCAAACCCTTACACACTATTGAGGGCCCTCACCCCAGATCAGGTATGGTACACTGTTCTTGATTTAAAAGATTCCTTCTTCAGCCTCCTGTTGCCCCGCCCCCCCCCCCCCGAGCCAGGTGATGTTCATTTTTGAATGGAACGATGATGAGCAGGGAATCCATGGTCAGATTACCTGGATTCGGCTACCACAAGGTTCAAGAAGTTCCCCACTATCGTCATTGAAGCCTTACATGAAGACCTGAGTGAGTACCAGCAGCAACACCCTCACCTGACTCTTTTACAGTATGTAGATGACATTCTAATTGCAGCTGAGACAGAAGCAGAGTGCTACCAAGGCACCCAGGACTTAGCAACTGCATTGGGAGCTCTGGGGTGCTGAGCCTCTGCCAAGAAAACTCAGATTTGTCAATAAACTGTGAGTTATATAGGTTACATCCTTAAGGATGGGCAGAGGTGGCTGTCACAGGCAAGGAAAGAGACAGTCTTGAAAATCCCTCCCCCAACCACACAGTGGGAAGTGTAAGAGTTCCTTGGGTTGGCTGGATTCTGCCACCTATGGATTCTGGGGTTCACAGAGATAGCAAAACCCCTTTATGACACCACCTGGGACAGTTTTCCTTTTCAATACACCACAGAACAAGAGGAAGTTTTCCGGGCACTGAAATGAGCCTTGCTCTTGGCCCCAGTCCCTGGACCCATCCATTCACTTACTTGTCAAACAAACTAGTCCCTGCAGTGGCAGGCTGGCCCCCATGCTTACACATCATTGCAGCTACTGCATTGCTAGTTAAAGATGCAGATAAATTGACTGTAGGACAGGAGCTGTTGATCACGACCCCTCACGCTATTGAGGGAGTTCTCAACCAGCCACCAGATCGGTGGGCTAGCAATGCCTGGCTGGCCCAGTACCAGGGCCTTTTACTAAATACTCTAGGAATCCAATTTCTGCCAAAGACCTCTCTCAATCCAGCAACCTTACTGGCAGACCCAGGCCTAGATGCCCCCCTGCATGACTGTGTCAACATCCTGGCCCAGGTCCACAGCATACATCAGGATCTTACAGATCAGCCTCTCCCTGATGCAGAAGCCACTTGGTACACAGAAGGGAGCAGCTTTATACAAGATGGATGCAGGTACAGAGGGGCATCGGTGGTGTCTGAGACTGAGACTGTTTAGGCAGAGCCCCTCCTGGCTGGAACATCAGCTCAAAAGGCTGAGCTTATAGCCTTAACACAAGATAAGACCTTAGGAAAAGGCCTGAGACTTAATATCTATACTGATAGCAGATATGCCTTGCCACTGCCCACATATATGGGACAATCTATCAGGAGAGAGAGCTCATAATGGCAGAAGGAAAGATTGTCAAGAATAAAGAAGATACGCTTAACCTCCAAAAAGCCTTATGGCTTCCCCAAAAGCTAGCCATCATATACTGCCCAGGACATAATCGGGACGATTCCCCTGTAGCTGAAGGCAACCCGTGGGCCAACCAGGTCGCCAAGACCATACCTACTTCAGTCACCTAAGATCTTCCTACTACCACATTGCCAGATCCTGGGCCCTCAACACTCCCTTATCTCCAGGGTATGCTCTGGAGGACTTTCAATGGATAAAGCAGATCCCATAGGCACACTCTCCTGAGAAGTATAAAGGATGGTATGTCACCTGTGATAATAAAGTGCTTGTGCCAGCAAAACTGGGACAGGAAATCCTCCATAGAATCCACTCCTCCACCCACCTGGGGTCACGCAAGATGAAGGACTTGCTGTGCCACCCCAAAATCAAGATGAGAAAACAGAATACCAAAATTGATGAAGTCATAGCTTCATGCAAAGTATGCATTATAAATAACAGTGTATCTAGCCCCCACAATCCAGGGTCCAGGGAGCGTGGAACAGAGCCAGGTGCATACTGGGAAGTGGACTTTACTGAATTAAACCAGGTAAATATGGATATAAATACCTCCTTGTTTTCATATACACTTTCTCATAATGGGTAGATGCATTTCCTACCAAAAAGGAGTCTGCACAGGTAGTAGTAAAAAATATATTAGAGAACATAATGCCTAAGTATAGCATTCCTAATCAAATAAAGTCAAATAATGACCAAGGCTTTGCTTCTCAGATAGTGCAGAGTTTAGCAGAAGTCCTGGGGACTAATTGGAAATTTCATTGTGCTTATAAGCCCCAAAGTTCAGGGCAAGTAGAGTGGATGAACCTCACTCTAAAAGAGACCCTGACCAAATTAATCATAGAGACTGGCAGTGTCTGGATGTCTCTCCTCTCCTTTGCCCTGTACCGGGTGTGAAACTCACCCTACTTGATAGGGAAAACTCCCTATGAAATTCTCTTTGGGAGACAACCCCCTATAATCCCTAAGTTGCATTGCAAGGCCCTCACCTCAGAGGATCAGGATCTTAAAACGTGGAAAGACTATTCAGTAACTTTGCATTTTTACCAAAAGGCACAGCGAGCTGATTGGGAGAAACTCATAGCTCTCTACAGCTCAGCACCAGTCCCTGAACCACACACCTGCTGACCTGGAGACTGGGTGTATGTAAAGCATCACAGGCAAGAGGTGCTGGAGCCCCAATGGAAAGGCCCAGATACTGTAGTCCTTGTCACTCCCACCACACTCAAGGTTGACAGTATCACCTGGATACATCAAATGCACGCTCACCTAACCAACCCATTTGCCACTAAAGAAGAATACACCCCCCCCAGTGGAAACTCTGCTGGGACACTGACAATCCACTGAAACTCAAGCTGTGGAAATGTCAGGACCTCTGAGGTCACCGTATGTGTATCACTTATTTACTTGCTCTGCAGTCTGGTCTATTTCCCTCACTGCCAACCCCCATCATCCAATCCAAGTAACATGGCTGATTACTCATGTTAGCACAGGAACCATAGTTAGCAAAACCTCTGGAATTCACCCTAGAAATACTTGGTTCCCAGAGCTCATAGTAGACGTTCACAATTTCCTAGGCACCACCAAACTTTGGTGTCATTTTAGAATGACCAAGTGGATTTCTGTCTGCCCTGGGCACTTTCCTGGTAAGTGTGGAGGAGTGTATTACTATTTCTGTAAGTCATGGGACTGTGTCTCTACTGGTTAAATATGGTGATATCCCTCTAGAAAATTTGACTTGATTGAAGTAAAGTGGAAACATAAATGCCCTCCCATGAAGTCAGGGACCTGTAACCCAGAATCACACCCCAGATGTGATAAGCTTAGTATCAACTTCACTGAAAGAGGAAAACAATCAGTAGGGTGGGAAAGTGGCAAATTGTGGGGCATACAATTATATGACAATGCTTATACAGATCCAGGTGCAGTTTACCAACTCAGAGTCATATACACCCCAGTTAATGACAGGCCCACTGTGATAGGTCCCCACATGGTGCTTAAACCCTCCCTTGTAGTCACCCCTAAGTCCCATGGCTCCTCTGGCTCTCCAGGCCAAGCACTCAAACTTTGATTCTAAACCAAACCTTTGCACTTACGTCAGACCATGATCCACTTTGGAAACTGGTTACTGCTACATACCAGGCTTTAAATACTTCCAGACCAGACCTCACTAAGGCTTGTTGGTTATATGCAGAAGCCAGACCCCCTATTATGAGGGAATTGCCCTAATAAGTAAACCTAGAGTCAGCTCCTAAGCTAGTGACTGCCGCTGGAAACATTCTGGGATGCAAGTCACCTTGCAGTCCATTATTGGACAAGGAATCTATATAGGCCAAGTACCCCCTCGATATCAGCATCTATGTAACTGAACTTTCCTCTAGGATGGAGCTGGGTATGTAATTTCTGCCAACAATTCCTGGTGGGCTTGCTCTACAGGAGTCATCCCATGTTTACATGGGAAAATTCTGAACCTAACCCAAGATTTTTGTACATTAGTAGAGCTCATCCCCAAGCTAATCTATCACTCAGAAGAAGACCTGTACCAAGCATATGAACTGGTTATAAGTACAGTTAATAGAATTGAAAGAGAACTGGTCACTACAATAACTAGCCATGCTCATAGGACTTGGCATAGCAGGCACAAGTACAGGAATCTCCTCCCTAGTTCTCCAGGATAAAAACTATGTTGCCATGCATACTTCAATACACTTAGACATAGACAGAATTGAAAATACCATCTCCCATCTTCAAGAATCCTTAACTTCCCTCTCTGAAGTACAGTTTCAAAACAGGCAAGAGCTAGACCTCCTGCTCCTTCAGCAAAGGGGGTTGTGCGCGGCCTTAAAAAAATGATGTTTTTACACTGATCACTTAGGAGTAGTTAAGCAGTCAATGGAATTAGTAAGGGAAGGTCTGCATAAAAAGAAACTCGAACGGGAACAATCCCAGAGTTGGTATAAATCTGTGTTCAGCAAATTCCCCTGGGTCACAACCTTAATTTCAACTATAGCAGGCCCTCTTGTAATCATATTACTATTATTAACCTTTAGTTCCTTCATAATTAACAAATTACTGGCCCTTATCCATGAGCCAGGATCAATGCTGTCCAAATAATGGTTTTACGGGCACAGTATACTCCCCTCATCTCTGAATTCACTGGCGACAGCGTAGAGCTAAGACCTGTAAAAACTACTGAAGGCCCGTGATTGGATCTTCTATACACTAGAATAGGGAGGAATGAAAGAACCAAGCTGACTCCATTTTGTTAATACTAACTCATTTTGTTCCACAGCCTTTTACTAATTCTACCTTGTCCCACAGCCTTCAATTTGCAGCTGCACATCAAAGGTTAATTTATGGCTGCATACCAAAGAGTCAATTTACAGCCAAATACCAAAGGTGATAGGCAACCTGCTTCCTCCTCCACCCCCGGCTCCAGTATGCCATCCCTGAGCAATAAGGGTGCCTAACCTCGGCCATCCTGGTAGTAAATATTTCCCCAGGCCAATTAACCCAGAACAGACATTGACCAGACCATTATGCCAGTATCAGTTCTCCCTAGCATTTTGCATCCAACACCCCCTCCCTTTGTTCCTTTCTGTACCCTTAAAATGGCTCTCCCCTCTGCAGGCAAGGATTCTCTGCTGTCCTGCTGTGTCAGGGACAGAGAGCCTTGGCTAGCTAATAAAATTACCGCTTGCTTTTGCATCAGACTTGGTCAATGGGTGATTTTTAGGAGGGGACCCTGCGATTTAGGCACAACAGTCTGAGAAAATGCAAGGAATAATTTCTATTCTTTTAAATTTGCTGAGTTTGGACTTGTGACCTAGGATATGATCAATTTTTGGAGTATGTCCCAAGGGCTGATGAGAAGAATGTGTACTCAGTTTTGTTTGTGATGAAATGTTCTGTAGACGTCTGTTAAATGCAAATGTTGAATGGTTAAGTTTAAATCTAAAATTTTTTTGCTTAGATTCTTTTTGGAAGATCTATCCAGCACCGCTAAAGGAGTGTTAAAATCTATGCAGCTGAAGGTAATCAAGTTGCTCATGTCTGTTAGCGTTTCTCTTATAAATTGAGGCACATTCTGGTTGGTTGCATAAATATTAATAATTGAAATCTCACCATATTGAGTAGTACCTTTAACAAATATGAAGTGTCCATCCTTATCCTTCCTTATTTTGGTTGGTTTAAGGCCTATTGTATCTTTGAATAGGATTGATACACCTGCTTTTTTCTGCTTTCCATTTGAAAATGGAAATATAGATGATCTGGAATATAGATAACCATCCCTTCACCTTGAGTCTTTATTTATCTTTTAAGGTAAGATGAGTGTCTTGTATGCAACAGATAGCTGACTTGAGTTTTTGTATCCAGTCAGCCAACCTATGCCTCTTTAGAGGACAATTTAAACCATTCACATTTATAGAAAATAATGATAAATCCTTAGAAAGTCCAGGGACATTTTTAATCCTTTCATCACTGTAGAAGTTGGAATTTGATAAAAAGTTTCTGGGTGAGTTTACTTTTGTGAAGGATTACTCTGGTCACTATGAAAAAAAAGTCTGAGAATATCCTGGAAAGCTGGTTTAGTTATAGCAAATTTCTTCAACATGTGGATGTCATTAAAGTATTTAATTTCTCCATCATGAGTGAAACTCAGTTTAGCTGGGTACAGGATCCTGGGTTAAAAGTTATTTTGTTTTAGGAGATTGAAAGTTGATGACCATTCTCTTATATCTTCAAATTTTTCAGCAGAGATATCTGAAGTTATTCTAATATTCCTCCCCTTGTAGGTTATGGATTTCTTACATCTGGCTGATTTCAGAATTTTCGCCTTCATATTAACTTTAGTGAAGTTAATTATAATGTTCCTGGGGGATGACACATTCATGTTGATTCATGCTGGGGTTCTGAAACTGTCTGCTATCTGAATTTCAGAATCTCTTGGCATGTCTGGAAAGTTGTCTTTCATAATCTCATAAAGAAGAGACTCTGTTCCTTGTGATGCCACTTCGTCATTTGCAGGTATCCCTATAACGTGAATATTGGTTTTGTTTGAGTTATCCCAGAGCTTGCTGAGGGAATGATCCATTTTTGCCTTCCATTTCTCTTCCTCTTTGTAGGTTTGGGAGCATTCAAAAGCTTTGCCTTTAATGTCAGAAATTCTTTCTTCTGCTTGCTCTATTCTGTTGCTGAGGGATTCTACTGTGTTTCTCAGATCTTTGAGGGCTCCAACTTCTTGTCACAATGTGTCAAAATTTTTGGTCATTTTGTATTTGAATTCACTGAATTCTTGTGACATCTTTTGGATTACTGCTTGAAATTCAAGTTGCATCTTTTCCTCCATTCTGTTGATCGTATTTGCTATACAGATTCTGAATTCAATTTCTGACATCTCAGCCATTTGTTTATGCATGGGATCTTGTCTGGTGTCTGCCTTAGCATTCCTTGGGGGGAGTTGATCTGCTCTGATTATTCATATTGCCAGAGTTTTTCCATTGATTCCACCCTATGATTATTTTTCACCATTTCCTCTGGCCATCCTCAGAGTTGGGGAGGCGTCTCTCCAAGATTGGACCCTGGCAGGATCACTCTATTGTTGGAAGATATTTGTTGGAAATGACCTAGTGTAGCTCTTCTGGAGATGCCCCAGTTAGGGAGTTGTGGCTGTGGGGGCAGCTCCAGAGTAGAGCGTGTCACACATGGATCCAGCAGCAGGGCTGGGGATGGTGCCCACGGTTCTGGCAATGCCTGGCTCCCAGTGGCATTGGGAATGAGAGTGGATGGCTCCAGCAGTCTTTGGTCTGGTGGAGTGCTCTGCAGAGAGGGAGGGAGAGCCTTAGAGGGAGGGCATGGGATCGCGTGACTTCTCAAGTTCCTGGCCAGATGGATAGGGCTGGTGAAGAAGCAGGGAGGACATTGGAGGGAGGACATAGGTTGTGCAGCTACCAGAAACGCTGGCTGGGGCAGCACTGGCCAAGGCAGGCTTAGGGGTCTTGGTAGTGCAACTTGTGGCGGGAGTTGTGTGCGTTTGCATGATTCCTTGGAGTGGGATGGGCCTGGGTGCCAAGATGGCGTAGAACGCAGTGGGGTCACTAACTATGCCAGAGACTCTGATGGAGGCCAGGCTTGAGTGCCAAGGAGGAGCAGCCCCCTGCAGGGTTGCTACTCCCACCACAGTCCCTACAGTGGGGCAGACCTGGATTCCAAGGAGACACGGCCCACGGAGGGGTCGCTTACACCTGCTGTAGTCCCCAGAGTGGGGCAGGTCTGGGTACCAAGGTGGTGCAGCATGCAGAGGGATCTCTCATAGCCACCGGTGTCGCTGACGGGGGATGGGCCTGGTTGCTGAAAAGATGCAGCCTGCGGTGGGTTGCTCATGCCTGCTGGCATTTCTGGGGTGTAGTGGGCATGGGTGTCAGGGAGGCATGACTAGTGGTGGGGTCTCTCACTCCCACTGGTGTCGTGGGTAGAAGGCATGCCTGGGTCCTGAGGTGGCACGGCTTGTGGTGGATTCGCTCCTGCCTTCCACAGTCCCTGGAGAGGGGTGTACTGGGATCTCAAGCCAAAGCAGCCCATGGCAAGGTTGCTTATTTCCGCCACAGTCCCTGGAGTGGGTCAGGCTGATGTCCGCCACATTCCCTGTAGCGGGGTGGACCTGGGTTCTGAGTCAGAGCAGCCTGCGACAGGGTCACTCATGCGCACCGCAGTCCCTGGAGCAGGGCCGTCCTGGGTCCCAAGGCTGCATGGCCCTTGGTAGCATTGCTCCCACCCACCACAGTCCCTGGAGTGGGGTGGACCTGGGTGCTGAGCTAGAGTGTCCCGCGGCAGGGTCTTGCACTTGGGTTCCTGGGTAAGACTGGCTGTTGTGGAGTGGGAGGCTTGGTGTGGCCCCAGGAATCCTTTGCTGGGTGAGGCACTAGGTCTAGCAGACAGAGAGTGGAGGTGCTGCTTGAGAACCCCCTCCCACAGTCTCAACAGGGGTTAGGCTTCTGGTTTGTCAGGTAAGGTGGGAAGGGCATACTGGATATTCAGAATGGTTGGGAAAACTTTAGTTCAAATTTTTTGCCTAGCAAGGGAGTGTTCAGAGTCACAGCAGGGGAGTAATCACTACTTCCCACAGCACTGTCCTGTGGGGTAGTACAAGAGATCCACAGGTCACTGTTTGTCTGTAGAAAACCCACAAAAGTATACAAAGAGAAAAAAAGAAAGGAAACATAAAGCAAAAAAGACCACAGCTTTCCTGGGGGAGGGGATATATACTTTTCCTTTCAGATGAATTTTGTACCTGAAGCTTGGTTCTTGGAGTAGCAGTTTGCCTCAGCAGAAATGATCTGTCAGCCTTACTTCTCTCTCGGCTGGGCTCCCAGTCTTCAGCTCAATTGGAAATATTGTGGAGGTCTGGAGCCTCTCTCCGGAGCTGCTTCTAGTTGGCCATCTTGCCCCTCCCCCTCTACATTTTTTTTTTAATTAAAATAGAGCTGTGGACAAGAGTGCAATCAATGGATAAAATGTTCTGGTTTCATATACAATCTTAAATATTTTCATCAAAATTTTTTACATAGCCTTCACGGCATTTTCTTAGTTATTGTATGACGACATTTGTATTTTGCATTTAATAAGTTTCACCTGCACCTTTCTAAGAGGAATCATAGGTGTGGCCCCACCAATTACCCACCCTCTACCAAACCTCCTCACTCCTCTCTCCTCTCTTGCCACTTTCCCCATATTCTTGTGCTCTAATTGGGTGATAGCCTTCATATGAAAGCTATACATTAGCTTCATAGTACCACTGAGTACATAGGATACATTTTCTTCCATTCTTGAGATACTTTGCCAAGAAGAATATGGTCCAGCTCTATCCATGTAAACATGAAAGAGATAAAATCTCCACCTTTCTTTAAGGCTGCATAATATTCCATGGTATACATGTACCACAATTTATAATGCATTAGGGGCAGATGGGCACTTGAGCTTCTTCCATGTCGTAGGAATTATGAATTGGGCTGCAATAATTATTCTGATACAGAGGTCTTTGTCACAATGTGATTTTTGGTCTTCTGGGTATATACCTAGTAAAGGAATTATAGGATTGAATGGAAGGTCTCTTTTTAGATCTCTAACTCGTCTCTAAACGTCCTTCCAAAAGGAACATATTAGTGTGGATTCCCACAAGCAGTGTAGGAGTGTTCCCTTTTCTCTACATCCACACCAACATCTCTGGTTTTGGGATTTTGTCATGTGGGCTAATCTTACTGGAGTTAGGTGATATCTCAAATTAGTTTTGATTTCCATTTCTCTGATGATTAAGGATAGGGATCATTTTTTCATATGTCCATAGGCTGTGTGCCTGTCTTCTTCAGATAAGTTTCTCTTCAAGTCCTTTGCCTACTCTGAGATGGGATCACTTGTTCTTTTCTTGCTAATATGGTTGAGTTCTCTGTGGATTCTGGTTATTAAAACTTTGTGAGGCATAACTTGCAAATATTTTCTCCTATTCTGAGGTGGTCTGCTTGCTATACTTACTATGTTCTTGGCTATGCAGAAGCGTTTTAATTTTATCAGGTCCCTGTAGTATATTTTTGATACTGCTTCAATTGCCTGGGGAGTCCTCCTCATAAAATGTTCACCCAAGCCGATTCCTTCAAGAGTTTTCCCTGAACTTTCTTCTAGAATTGTTATAGTTTCTTGTCATAAGTTTAAATCTTTATTACAGTGAGAGTCTATCTTATTTAATGGTGAGAAGTGTGGGTCCAGTTTTAGTCTTATAGAGGTTACTAGCCAGTTCACCCAGCACAATTTGTAAAATAGGGAGTCTTTTCCCCACTGAATGTTTTTAATTGATTTGTCAAGGATCAAGTAGCGGTAAGTAGCTGGATTAATCTCTTGGTTCTCTATTCTTTTCCAAATATCTACCTCTCTGTTTTTGTGCCAGTACCATGCTGTTTTGATCACTATTGATTTATAGTACAGTCTCAGGTCTGGTAGCATGATTCCTCCTGCTTTGTTTTTATTTCTGAGTAATGTCTTGCTATCCAAGGTTTTTTCTGATTCCATATAAAACAAATAATTATTTTTTACAGATGTTTAAAATATGACAATGGAACTTTAACAGGAATTGCATTAAAATTATATATTGCTTTAGGTGGTATAGACTTTTTAACAATCTTGATTCTTCCCAGCCATGAGCGTGGTATGTTTCCCCAATTGTTGACATGTTTGGCTATTTCTTTTCTTAAAGTTTCATAATTCTCTTTATAGAGATCTTTCAGACTCTTTGTTAGGTAAACTCCCAAATATTTCATCTTCTTTGGCATTACTGTGAAAGGAATAGAGTCCTTGACTTTTTTTTCAGTTTGGCTATTGTTGTAATATATAAAGGCTACAGATTTATGGATGTTCTCTTATAAATTGAGGCACATTCTGGTT
>CAUYON010198707.1:0-11225 GCA_963573935.1 Arctocebus calabarensis
AGAAATCCTTTCTTCTGCTTGCTCCATTCTGTTGCTGAGGGATTCTACTTTGTTTCTCAGATCTTTGAGGGCTGCAATTTCTTGCCTCAATGTGTCCAAATCTTTGGTCATTTGGTCTTTGAATTCCTTGAATTCTTGAGAGAATTTTTGAAATGCACCCAGAATTTCTAAATCTAACTTTTCCTCTATTTTATTGATCTTGTTTGCAATCCAAATTCTGAATTCGATTTCTGACATCTCAGCCATCTGTTTATGCATAGGATCCTCATTTGTGTCCACCAAATTATTCCTTGGGGGGGTTGACCTAGTCTGGTTGTTCATGTTTCCAGAGCTTTTCCATTGATTCCACCCCATGATTAGTTTTACACCGTTTGGCTAGATGAGTAGATAAGGACAATTTGGGCTGGAAGTTCTAGGAGTAGTGATTGACCAGTGCTTTGATTAAAAGCTTGGACTGGCATCTGTACTTTTTCCCCTAGAGTTTTGCCAAGGACTCATAGAGAGCTACTGCTTGCAAAACTGGGGACCTTCTTGGTATGTTGGGGTTAAGTGGCTCTGTCTTATTTTCAGCTGGTCTTTGTCTTACCCTAAAGAATCTGGGTACTGGAGAATCTGTTGCTGTGCATTGAAATCTGAGTTGTGAAGGAATACCAGAAGTTCTTCGCCCCCCACCCACAGGCAACAATTGAAAAAGCCAAGTCAAACCTTCCCACTATCACACACCCACGGTATCACTTTGAAAAGTCCTTAGGTGATTAGCCCAGTTGAAGAGGTTTCAGTCAATTGTCCTAGCCAGCACCAATCTCAAATGGAAGAGTTAAAAAGTCTCTTCCAACTAGATAGCAGGGGTCTGCTGGAAGCTGTAGTATAATTCACTCCAGTGCTCTGTGAACTCAGGAGGGCACCCCCCTCCCCAGCAAGTAGATTAGTCTGGGAAGGTTGATGCCTCCTTCCCCACCTTGCCCCTCTGTCACACCCAGTCGGTGGTAACAGTTGTGATCCAGTTTCCTCCAATGAGCAGATGCTCCAGGGGTTTGCGCCTGCCTGGGTCACAGTGAGATCTGTGGCTCCACAACAAGTCTGCTACTCCCTGTCACTGTTTGATAGGGGAAGGTAAGGCCTGACAACTTGGGGACTTGATAGGGGCTGGGGCGATTCACTCATTTCCAGCCCTGTCCCTGATTGATGTTGCTGCTGAAACAGAACAAGTTCACAGAATTTATTTCTGTTAAGGCTATTTTCCCTGATCAGACTGGGGCTGCAAATAGGTCTGACTCAGTCTGTGAGTTCTAGCCCTTTGTCTCAGCTTTCATCCCCTGAGGACCAGGTTAGTCTGAAGATAAGCAAAGCAGCCTCTCTAGGAGTATTCTAATCCCTGCGCTCTGTCCCGGCCGGTACTGCCTTAGGCATATCCTTCAAGTCCCTTGGTTGCCGGTCTGCTCTGCTGGTGGCTATCACCTGGCCGCCCAGAAGACTGGGAGTGTCTCCTCAAAACATCCCCAGGAGTGCAGCTCTCCTGCTATTGTTCCTGGAGCTGGCTGCCGTTTTGTGCCTCAGGAGACCTTCCCTCCAGCCAGGTGTCCTCTCTGCTCACTCCCCTCTCACCACTCCCAAGCTGGAAAACCAGCACAGTTCAGTGACAGTCTGCACCCCATCCACTCCCCTCGAGAAAATCTCCAAGAATCTGGACTCTGTGGGGAACAGGCCTCCAGTCCTCGGGGTGAGAGTGGAGGGGAATACCAGGAACTCCAACTTGCAGGTAGAGAGTATATACAGTTTTATGCCTGGTGGGAGAGTGCTGTGGCACCCTAGTAGGGGAAGGAGGTCTGGTTTTTAGAGGGTCTCTCCTGTGGGATAGAGTGGGAGGACATCTGAACTCTGCTTGCTTGTTTGTGTGGAGGTATGGAGTGTACTGCGAACCTCTCTCATGGGGGAGGGGACTCCTGTCCACTTGGTGATGTGCTCTGTACCTTTTCGTTTGTGTCCTTGGGGTCTCAGGTCGCCCCAGCAGGGTTGATGTGCACTCTTCGATCTTTTCTTTTGGCTCAGATCCAAACCATCAGTTTTCTTGCTGAGTTTCTGTCCTTTAATTCTCCTTCTGGACGGGAACCTCTGCGGAAAGCTGGCTACAGAGCACCATCTTGGTTTCACCCCCTAAGCATCTCCTCTTTAATTTCTATGTGTCTTTACTTTGTTGGCGGTTCACTGTGATGGTCTGCATATAGCACATGTCTGAGTACTTCTTGCAGAGCTAGTCTCATAGTGGGAAATTTCCTCAAGGTTTGCTTTGAGTAAAAGATTTGATTTCTCCATTAAATATGAACCTTACTTTAAAGACAGATGACCATTTTCTTATGGCTTGTAAAGTTTCTGCTGAAAAATCCACTATTAACCTAATGATTTTCCTTTTGTAGGTAAGCCATTGTTTATGCCTGCTGCTTATAGAATTTTCTCTTTCATTTTGACTTTGGCCAAGTTAATTACAATATGTCTAGAAAATGCTTTGTTTGAACTGAGTCATCTTGAAGTTCTGTAACTATCTAATATCTGTATTTCTGGGTCTCTCACAATGCTTTAGAAATTCTTCACAATGATGTCTTGAAGTAGAGCATCCATTCTTTTAGGCCTCTTTTTCTTCTTCAGGGATCCAGCCTATGATTTGTATATTTATACACTTTGTTTAGTCCTGTGTATCTCTAAGAGGTTGCTCTGCTTTTGCTCTCTTCTTTTCTGCCTTTCAAAATGATTGGGTTAGTTTAAAAGTCTTAAAATTTCTGAAATTCTTTTCCATGTTATATTCTATTTCTAAGATTCTCCTCTTTCAAAAGAGTTTTGAAACTCTTTTATTGCCTATTTTAATTCCTTAAGCTCTGTTATATGTTTCCTAATTGTGGTTAGATCTTTCATGACTTTGTTTTCAATTTCATTGATTTCTTGAGATAGTTTTTGTACTTCCTTTTCTTTCTTCTCCTCAATGCCATTCATCTTATTTGCCATCCATATTCTGTAATTGCAATAATTTCTTTATGGTTGGAATTCTTTGCTCTAGCTCCATAGTGATCTCTATGGGGAGTTGATCTATTTTGATTTTTTATGTTGCCATACTTCTTTTTTCATTCCTCTCATGTGTGGTTTCTTTCTTTATTTTTCCTACTCTTCCTCCTTTTAACTCTAAGCTCTAGGGTTGAGTTGACACTACAGTATAATAGATAAAAAGAAGAAAGGAAAGAAGAAAAAAATCTCACTATAAATACTGAAACCTCTTTGTTGCCTTAGAAAAGAAATAGAAAGAAAAAGAATGGAAATATTTAATTGTAATTAATATAATTTTCTTAAGTGTCCCAGAAAAGAAGAGAAAAAAGAAAAGAAAACTTTAAAAAATTAATTTTAGTTAATATACTCCTCCTGGATTCCCTGAAAAAGAAAAGCAAATTGATGATAATTATTAAAATCCTATTTCTTGCCTTGGAAAAGAAATAAAGGAAAAAAATTTATTTGTAATTAATATAATCTCTTAAATGCCTTGGGAGACAAAACCAGAGATAGAGATGTTTAATTCTAATAAATACAGAGTGACCATAAAGTTCATGTGGCCCACATCTTTGGGCCATAAACTTTATGGCTGCCTTGTAAAATTCTGTTGAATGCCCTAAAAATGAAAAAAAAAAAAAGAGAGAGAGAGAGATCAGTAGGTGGCACTCTACTCAGAAGAAGCAGCAGCTATTGGATGCAAAGATATACTGCAACCTGGCATGTAGATGTATGGGGTAGGAGTTCTTGGACCATACTGAAAGTGGAAGCTACTGGGCTAGGCTGTGGGCCCAGCTCACCACTAAACATCCCAGGGTATTGCTATAGGCCTGAGGTGGAGGTTAGACACTCTGGGTTGTGTACTGAGCTCTAGGTCCCTGTAGTCTGTGCTGGGGTGGGGACTGAGGCCCAATGATCCAAGTGGAACCTGGAGTCTGGAAGGAGGTGTCTTGTGGAGGTGGTGCTGCTTCAAACAGTCTGACAAATCTACAGGAATAGCTCAGTGATGGCTGTCCCAGCTTGGAGGTGAGGCCCATGTTGGCTGCATGGCATGCCAGACCACAGGGCTTCAGAGCCTCCCAGAAGCTGCACTGAGCTGCACCAAGTGGGGCCTACCTTCGTATCAGCAATCATAGTCCTATAGAAATCCCCATGCCCTTCCTGTGCCCCATTAAGGTGAGATGCTGCGTTGCCAAGTACAAGGTTTCTTAGTGAGCCCTATCCCTCCCCCGCATTCCTATGCCTGGTTCTGTTTGAGTTTTATCAGGAAAGTTTTTGGTTACAGATTTCTAGCTCTGGGTTCGAGAAGCCATGGTTAGTTGGCAATTAAAAATTGCACAGAAGGATTGGCTGGGGCAGGTCCGCCAGGGTGAAGTAGGCTAAGCACCTTCCAACTGGATCTGAAGTGGCCATCAAAATGATCTCCAAGGACATCTTCTCCTGCCTCAAAAGTGTCTATTCAGAGGTAAAAGCTATGAAGATCCTGAATATCCTGAAACTTTTGGACGTCATTGACACCGAGGACACCCATGTTTAATAACTGGGTGTGCCAACACCAAAGACCTTTACTGGTGCATTTTAAGAAAGTGCCCTATGAAGAAGGAGGAGGCCTGAGTTAAATTTCACCAGATCCTCTCTGCCATTAAGTATACCTGAAACCTCACTACATCCTACTAGATGCCAATGACAATGTGAAAATAGCTGGCTTCAGCTTTGCCATATTTAGAAATGGCAAGAAGCTAGCCACCTTTCGTGAGACTCCTGGTTTTTCTGCCTCAGAAATCCTCCTGCAGCAAGAGGAGCAAGACCAAAGAGGAATGGACCAAAGACGGGTGTGTGGAGCCCTGGGGTTGTTCTCTATACCATGGTGGCTGGGACTCCATTTCATGTTGAGACATGGGAGGGTGTGAGAAAAAATATCACACACCCAGTGGGAGTTATGAGTACCTTTTTATTTCTCAAAAGAACTCAAAACTTTTCTGTAAAAAGTCCTAACCCTTGACCTCAGGGAGAAGCCCATATTCTGCTAGATTATGAGAGATAACTGGACTTATTTTGGGTGAAAGAGACTGAGGCCACACACAGCTGCCCACAAATAAAGCCATGGAATACAGGACATTGGAGGAGACCAGGAAAGACACAGTGCCTGCCAGTCCCCTACCCAGCCTGCAGACAATGCCCAGCCCCAGCACACCCCAGCATGGCCTTGTGGCCTCTCCCTTCACCCACAGCACCAGAGGCCAAGGGAAAGACCCAAGAGGAGACATCTGTCCCTGCAGAACATCCCAGGAAGACAACTCCCTTCAGGTTGGGCAGCCAGATGAGAAAACCTCAGCCTCTCCCTGTGTAGATGGCCGGGGCCATCAGGGGCTCACTAGGAGGTTTGCCAACTTCATATTGAAAACATGCTGCATCCTGCAGCCCAAAAGATCCACCAGTGCAGACAGGTGAATAAGATGGTGCTGGTGAATGACACAGAAACCTGAGGCAGAGACAGAGCGGGGGATGGTCAAACCACGTTTCCTGCATTTAATTATGGTTTTATTTATATTATTGTCAGTAGATAAATTATAGTTATGTACATGTATAGGTACAATGTGGAGTTTAGGTATTTGTACACTATGTGGGATGGTGACAAAAAGTCAATTAAAACATCCATCACCTCAGAAAGGCAAATCCAGCATGATGTCACTTATGTGTTAAATCTGAAAAGCTGACCTCATGGAAGGGGAGTAGTAGTTTGAGGTATGAGAGGCCTCTATAAAACTTGGTGCCCTGTGACCACCTCCCCTTACCCTTCTTCTGCAACCCGCTGGCCTACTCTACTCTAGGCCAATTCAGCAATTGTGGCTTGACTGCCCACATGCTTTATCACTGGCTGTACCTCAGGTCTCCTTGTCAACCACTGGCAACACCTTATTTCTTTGTCTGCTGTGGTGAATCTTTTGGGCTGACAGGATGCAGGATGCTTTCAAGAGCAAGATAATTACCCACCTAGTTAGCCCCTGCTAGCCCTGGCCCTAATCACAGGGAGAGGCTGAGGTCTTCCCCTCAGGCCGCCCACCCTGAAGAGAGTTGTCTCTATGCTTAGGGCAGTGCTGGGTCTGGGTATCGTCAGCAGACTGAGTATGGCCCTGGCAGATAGTGTGGGTCCTCTGGTGTCCTGTATTCCATGGCCTTCTTTGTGGGCAGCTCTGTGTATGGCCTCGGTCTGTTTCACCCAGAATTAATCAACTTGTTTTTCATGCTCTGCTGGAGGGTGGGACTCTTCCTAGGGTCAACTGTGAGGAATTTCTGCAGAAATGTTTGAGAAATTTAAAGGTATCTCATACATATGATGTTTCTCATCCCCTTCCAAGTCTGTTGTTTCTCATCTCTCCCACAAAATGGGGGGTATCAGCCCTCATGGTGTAGAGGACGACCTCAAGGCTCCACACTTCTACCTCCCGTCCATCATATTCCTGCTGCAAGAGGATTTCTGGGGCCAAAAAATGGGGCACAAAATGTGGGGCACAAAAGGTGGCTAGCTTCTTGCCATTTGTAAACATTGTGGCAAAGTCAAAGTCAGCTATTTCACAGCGTCATTGGCATTCAGTAAGGTATTGTGGGACTTTGGGTCACAGTGGACGATGTGTTTTTCATAGCAAAATGGCAGACAGGATCTGGTGAAACATGACTCAGGCCTCCGCCTTCTACATGCGATCATTTCTCAAAATGATCTGTAAAGGGCTTTGCCACTAGAGTACTCCGTTATTAAATACAGGGTTCTTTGGTGTCAGTGACATCCAACAGTTTCAGGATGTACAGATGATTCAGGGCCATCAGGGTTGAGCTTGGAGATGATTTTGATCACCACATTTGTCCCAATTGGAAGGTGCTGGGCCAGCATCACCCTGGCAAAACTGCCACAGTCAATTATTTCTGAGTAGTTTGTAGTCTCCAAGGATCTCCTTGTCAGAAGATTTAGAGGCCAGGCCCCACTCCATAGTTATCTAACTAACCTAACTTTATAAACTGTACGAATTAACTAATGAACATCTACACTAAATAGATTGACCATAGGTAACCACAGGTCACCAAAAAGCAGCTTCCTGGGCTGTAAGGACCAAAGACATAGGCCCGGACCAGGTCTCATGTCGGTTTCATCCTCAATGGCTCTTCGTGAGGTCAGAGCAAGCATCAGCCCATCATGGTGCAGATGACCCATAGTGGGTTTATTACCCCCCCCCTTTTTTTTCGGTTATAGGAACATTTTTCTATTTAAAGAAAAGTAATTTGTTTTTGTGGATTATAGAGATTGATATTTAATTTATTAGAATTTAAACCTGGCCAGATATAGTGGCTAATGCTTGTAATCCTAGCACTTTGGGAGCCCGAGGCAGGGAAGATCGCTGGAGCTCAGGAGTTCAAGACCAGCGTAAGCAAGAATGAGATCCTGTCTCTACTAAAAATAGAAAATTTAGCTGGGCATTGTGTCAGCCACCTATAGTCCCTGCTACTTGGGAAGCTGAGGCATGAGGAGCACTTGAGCCCAAGAGTTTGAGGTTTCTGTGAGCCATGATGACACTATAGCACTCAATCCCAGGGAGACAGAGTAAGACTCTGTGCCAAAATTAAAAAAAAAAAAAAAAAAGAAAGAAAAAAAAAAGAAAGAAAGAAATTTAAGCCTCTACAATGCTTCACTACCCTTTTTTATTTATAGTTTGAAAATCTATACACTTATAAACACTCTAATAATGTATATACTTGAAATATTCACTTTCTTCTTTTTTTTTTTGAATAGAGGAGGCATTTGCTTTTATTCAGAGTGTCTTTGTGCTGTTATGAGCTGAATCCACCCCCTGCTCGTCCTGAAGAGACCACTGGCCAACTTATGCCCTTGCTGTTTAACTCTCTCCCCAACTCTAAACTCAGAAAAATTCTCATCTCTCCCTCACATTTTAGCCTTAATCTTTCCCTACTGTTTTCTAATAACTCAAGTCCCCTCCTTTGTTTTTCTACAGACAATTTATTTCCTTCCTAGAGCTCAGGCATCCAGGCCTGAGCATACAAACACCTCTCTTGGCTGGTGGGCACTGCCTCCTCCCAATTCTGGAGCCTGTGGGTGGCTGCCTCGGGTCTTAAGATTTTGACCTCTTTTTTCTTTAAATTCTGGCTGGTGTAAGAATGAGGGTACAACACAGCTACTATGATGATACCATAAAAATGTTTTCTATAGTGTTTGGTATACAATAAGGCCCATTATTAACATCCGTAGAGTTGCTAGGAAGATAACACTCATGACAATTTCCTCACATGACACGTGGATGTCTTAGCAGCACTGTAGGTCAGAGAGGCTCAAATGAAAGGGACTGAAATGTCCACAGTAACACGGGTGGATGGGGATTGCTCATGGCTTGGAAGAATCAACATTGTTAAAATGTTCGTAGTACCCAAAGGTATCTACAGATTTAACACAATCCCCGTAAAAAACACCAACATCATCCTTTGAAGAACTTGAAATAATCTATTTCATATGGAACTGTAAAAAACCTTGAAGAGCTATGCAATTCTAAGAAATAAAGATAAGTCTGAAGGCATCACATTACCAGACTTTAGGTTATGCCACAAGTCTAGAGTGATTAAAACATGGTACTAATATAAAAGTAGAAAACATAGAGATTAAACCAGATTAATATTGCCATCTGATCTTTCATAAACCAAGCAAAAATGTTCACTGTGGAAAAGAATCCTTATTTAATAAGTGGTGCTGGAAGTATTGGTTAGCCACATGGAAAAGACTGAAACTGGTCCTGTATCTCTTGCCACTTAAAAAAATTGACTCACACTGGGTAAAAAATTTAAATGTAATACACAAAATTATAAAAAACTTTAGAAGAAAGCAGGGGGAAAACGCTTGAGGATGTCAGCCTAGGGAAAGATTTTTTTAAAAATATTTTTTATTAAATCATAGCTGTGTACATTAATGCAATCATGGGGTACAATGTGTTGGTTTCATGTACAATCTGAAATATTTTCATCAAACTGTTTAACATAGCCTTCATGGCATTTTCTTAGTTATTGTGTTAAGACATTTATATTCTGCATTTAGTAAGTTTCACCTGTACCCTTCTAAGATGCACCGTACGTGTGATCCACCAATTACCCTCTCTCCACCCATCCTCTCCTCCTTGCCCCTTTCCCCATATTCTTGTACTATAATTGAATTATAGCCTTCATATGCAAGCTATAGATTAGTTTCATAGTAGGGATGAGTACATTGAATACTTTTTCTTCCATTCTTGAGATACTTTGGTAAGAAGAATATGTTCCAGCTCCATCCATGTAAACATGAAAGAAGTAAAGTCTCCATCTTTCTTTAAGGCTGCATAATATTCCATGGTGTATATATACCACAATTTATTAACCCCTAGGGAAAGATTTTATGAAGATGACCTCATTGGCAATTGCAGCAACAGCAAAAATGAAATAAATGGGATCTGATTGAGCTAAAAAGCTTCTGCACAGCTAAAGACAACAACTAAAGCAAACAGACAACCTTAAGAATGGGACAGATATTCACATATTATCAATCTGACTAAGGGCTAATAACGAGAATTTGTTCTCTACTCAAAATAATCAAAAAGAAAAGAGCAAACAATCTCTTTTAACACTGGGCAAGAGACATGAACAAAACTTTCTCCCAAGATTATATACAATGGCTGACAAACATATGTCAAAATGTTCATCTTTCTTAAGCATCAGAGAAATGCAAATCAAAATCATCTTGAAAGATCACCAAACACCCGCGAGAATAGCCCACATCACAAAGTCCCAAAGTTGCAGATGCTGATGTGAGTGTGGAAGGAAGGGAACACTTATCATTGTTGGTGAGATTGCAAACTAAAGCAGCTTCTTTGGAAAAAAGTATGAAGAATCCTCAAAGAACTAAAAGTAGACCTTCCATTTTATCCCATAATCTCATTGCTAGTATCTACCAAAAAGAAAATAATCTTTTTACCATAAGGACATTTGCACGCAAATATTTATAGCTGCTCAATTCACAATCACCGAGATATGGAAATAATCTAAGTGGCCATCACTTCACTAACGGATAAGTAAACTGTGGTATGTGTATACCGCGGATTGCTATTCAGCCATAAAGAAAAGTGGAGATTTTACATCCCGTGTATTTACCTGGATGGATCTGGATCTTAACATCCTCCTAAGTAATGTATCACAAGAATGGAAAAGCAAGTAGCCAATGTATTCAATATTAATATGAAATTAGTAGATGAACAGCTACACACTCACATGAGAGAAAAAGAAAATTAAATTCAAGAAGGAGGGGAAGGAGGAAAGGAACATTGGAGGAGAGAGGAGGTTTGATAAGCTCTCACCAAAGGGGTACAACGTAGGGGTACATGGCACCCTGCTGGTGAAGGGCTCACCTACAACTGGGACTTTACCCAATAAATGTAAACAATGTAACCTAAGCATACATACCCTTATATTTTATCTGAAAAAAAAGCTACAAGTAGAAAAAAAATAATGTCTCCAAATGCCACTTCCAAGATGCCTCATCATATTGTTAATGGGATAGTTTTTCATTGATAGCTTTTCAGTTACCTGTCAAAGTCTTAAATTTCTTCTCCAATTGCTCAGACATTTTGACTGCCCCAACCCTAGTATTCTTTCTGCTCGCTAGAGGTAAATGTAACCCAGTTATTGTAAACTCCTACTTGTCAAATATTATAAATTATCTTTTAAGGAAAGAAGTACCATTTGGAGGGTTAAATTTGGGTGTGAGTCACGAGTGTGATAATAGTGGACTGGGCGCACCAGGAATTAGGGACAAATCTATAGTGGCTGATGTGGTGGAAATGTTGAATCTTAACCTCAGAAAGTTTCCTTGGATTGCAGAATAGTCAGTCCTACATCTTTCAGATTAAAAAAAGATTCCCTGGGCGGCTCCTGTGGCTCAGCGAGTAGGGCGCTGGCCCCATATACCGAAGGTGGCGGGTTCAAGCCCGGCCAAACTGCAAAAACAAAAAACAAAAAACAAACTAACAAACAAACAAACAAAAAAATAGCCGGGCGCTGTGGCGGGCTCCTGTAGTCCCAGCTACTAGGGAGGCTGAGGCAAGAGAATCGCTTAAGCCCAAGAGCTGGAGGTTGCTGTGAGCAGTGTGACGCCACGGCACTCTACCCAGGGC
>CAUYON010198713.1:0-17760 GCA_963573935.1 Arctocebus calabarensis
GGTGGCAGGTTCAAACCCAGCCCCGGCCAAAAACTGCAAACAAAAAAACCCAAAATTGCCGGGTGGGCGCAAAATTGTGGTGGGCGCCTGTAGTCCCAGCTACTCGGGAGGCTGAAGCAAGAGAATCGTCTAAGCCCAGGATTTGGAGGTTGCTGTGAGCTGTGATGCCACAGCACTCTATCCAGGGTGACAGCTTGAGGCTCTGTCTCAAAAAATAATAATAATAATAATTCCACAAACATCTGGCTCAGCGCCTGTGGCTCAAGCGGCTAAGGCACCAGCCACATACACCTGAGCTGACAGGTTCAAATCCAACCCAGGCCCAAAAGCAACAATGAGGGCTACAACCAAAAAATAGCCGGGCGTTGTGGCAGGCAGCTGTAGTCCCAGCTACTTGGGAGGCTTGAGCCCAGGAGGTGGAGGTTGCTGTGAGCTGTCATGCACGACATTCTACCCACAGCTTGCGGCTCTGTCTCAAAAATAAAAAATAAAATAATTCCACAAATATCTAATGATCACCTACTATGTGCCACATTCTAATCCTGTCAATAAAGGTAGACACAAAGAGTGCATTTACCCCCACAGATCCTTGTCAAGCACCTAATGTGTGCCAGGTAGAACCATCCCAAGCACAGAAGACAGAGCTACACAGGGTGCAAGTCTGACCCCCTAGGAGCTCAGGCAGTCCAGGGTTGGGGTGGAGAGATTGACAGCTGGCCCTGGGTAGTCTGCCCTGGCCTTGCCAACAACATAACATTAGGAGGGGGAAAAGGAGCTCTTCACTTTACCTCCTCTGAAGATGGGTGGCTGATCAAGGGGATAGGGTCCTCAAGTAGAACAAGTCTAGGCCAGCCCCAGATCTGACCCTGCATTCAAGGTCTGCACATGCAAACTGCTCTGGCCTGACCTTACCAATTCTGTAAACTTACTGGATTTTTCATGAATCATCTTGAAAGTTACTCAATACCTGGTATTCAAATGCTTGTTAATAATAGGACAATTATAATGTTTAAAATAACAGGAGCTGCATTTATTGAACCCTTTCCAGAATACCACGTGGAGCAAAATGGCTTACAGGGGATGTACTATCCTCCAAAAAAAAGCCAAGGATAAGTGTCAGAGTTTCTACCTAGACCTTCTCCATACCAGCACTGTTCTTATGCCTTCCTGATAATCAGTTCATTTTAACTCTTCCCAAACCCAACAAAGGAGAGGTGTAATTGTTCCCACTCTGCAGATGACAAAGCTGAGGTCTGGCACCCCTCTTGCTGTATGACCTTGGACAAATCAACAGAACTTTGGGCCTCAAATCCAACGAGGGACTCCAAACCAGTTCCCTGAATACACTGCCGCATCTGGTGAATGAATGAGCGACTGAACAAAAACTGCCTCCTAAGGCCAAGGAGACCATATCATTCCCCTAAGGGCCTCCTTTCCCCGAGGTTAACCTCCCCTCCAGGCCCAAGCCCGGCCTCCGCGGCCTAAGTCCACTTTGGGCCACCCGTTCCGCCTGAGAAGGCGCCGGCAGGCGCGACTGGTGCTGGGCATCGACTTCTCCAGGCATGGGCCGGCCAAGGAGTGTGGGGCCGGGACACCAGGCCACGGTCGTCACCTGAGCTCATCGCCGCAACAGCAGCATGGCCCGCACAGGCCTGCGGGTCTAGCACTGCTTGGCCAACGTGGGCGGCGGACGGGTTCCTGCCGGACGAACGCTAGTGGGATCAAGGGCCAGAGGGCGCCGCCAGGGAAGGTCACCTAGATCCGCAGGCGACCCGGCCTCCACGCGGCAGCCAGTGCCCTTCCGCCCGCAAGCCCGGACGGCCTCTGCCCCTCAGCCGCAGGCGCCTCTAGACCCTCAGGCCCCCGCTCCTCCCTCCTCCGCTCCGCACACACCCGCACGGCCTTCTGCGCCTGCAGCTCAGCAGCCAGGCCCGCGCGGACCGCTCCTGCTCCGTCCCCGGAGCCCTGCTCCAGGGCCCCTAGCCCTCGGCCGCTGCTCCCCCCATTCCTCCCTCTCAACTCCCCGGGGGCCCGGCCTGCGGCCCGGGGCGCGGGCGGAGCTCGGGCCCTGTTCCGCTGCGCCTACCTCAGAGGCGGTGGCAGCGATCTCCGCGGCGGCTACGGCGTGGGCTGCAGCGGGAAGGAACCGAGAGGGGCGACCGGCGGGGCCAAGGGCGGGGCGGGGCGGCGCGGACAGCGGCGGCGCGGACCCGCCCCCCCTGCGCGCTCAGCCGGGTGAGCTCCGCCCCTAGGCACCGCCCCGGACAGCGCCCTGGCCCGGCCCGGGTCCCCATCCAGCCCTCGAGCCGTGCTCTTACCCTCTCTGCCCCTCAGCGCCCGCGGCGGACGGCTGAGCCTGCTGCAGGCATGTGTCGGTGCGCGTAAGGGTCTGCGTGCGCCTGGGCACGGGGAGGCGTAGGGCTGACGTGTGCAGTGTGTGCGTGCGCGGGGACACGCGGGTCCTTGCTGGAAACCTTCGAGCTGGGGGAAGCTTTCTGAAAGGGAGAGGTAGCCTTCCGTTTAGCTGAACCGTGACCTGGAGGTCCTGGCGCTTATAGAAGGCGCATGGAGCTCCGGAACCTTCTTCTCTGCCCCAGTGTTGTGAGAACTGATGGGGCAGGTGGCGCTGTAACCAGGCCTAGCCTGGGTGGACGAGGTGGCCTCCGAGTTCCCGCATGAAAACTCACCCGGGCCTCGAACCCCAGAGGGCAGTCCCAACCCCAGCGCGGACGCCGGGCGCCGGGGACTGCGCAAATACACCGAAGCTGCAGCGAGTGGGCTCGGTGCCCTGGACACAGTGTTTTCATTGCCTATCAATCGCCGCGCGCTGGCTGGAAAAATATTGGGAGAAAACCCCTGTGCGCTAAGTTTGCAGACAATTTTTCCTGTAGCAAAGCTGCTAGTAGTCTTTCAGCGAGCATTTTGAGAAGTTAACAAAAAGGAAATTTGGTTTTGTGAGACCCCTATTGGGTCTCACGGCGCCAGGAAGTCACGCCGGTTCGAGCTGGCCAGCCAGGACCTGCTTTCCTTTGGGCTTGATGTGGAGTGAACCGCCAACTTCTCCCCATTAATCCTAAAGCCTAAAAGGGTGATCTCGTTCACCACTTAGTGTCCTTAGCGTCCCGTGCAAGGCCCATCGGAGGCAGGCTTCTAGACACAAGGAATATGGAGATAGATGAAGAATCTGCACACTCGTAGTCTTTGACCAACAAACGTCCTCAAAGTCTGGAGGCACCTAAGGCCCCTTGGAGGAGGGGCCGGGCTACAGAATCAGGACACTGGCTCACAGCCATCTGTGACATAAGTTAAAGCAGTAGGCAACTGGGGCGTTGGAGGAGGAGGCAATCGGGACAGGCTGCTGGAAGGAGGCAGCAAATTAAATGAGAAAGTGTGGACTCAGGTTAGAAATGACGTTTCAGGCTCAGCGCCTGTGGCTCAACGGGCTAAGGCGTCAGCCATGTACACCTGAGCTGGCGGGTTCGAATCCAGCCTGGACCCGCCAAACAACAATGATGGCTGCAACCAAAAAATGGCCGGCGTTGTGGCAGGCGCCTGTGGTCCCAGCTACTTGGGAGGCGGAGGCAGGAGACTCGCTTGAGCCCAGGAATTGGAGGTTGCTGTGAGCTGCGATGCGACAGCGCTCTATCCAGGGTGACAGCTTGAGGCTCTGTTTGAAAAAAATAAAGATCCTAGGGAATGGAAGACAGATATTATGATCCTCCCAGGCTCAAGGGTTGCCCCTTTCTGATGGAGGACTATGGGCTACCCAACCTGGCCGTCCCTTACCTGCACACAAAAGCCCAGCTAACTCCCTGAGACTGGTGAGCAGGGGATGGAGGCGGAGACCTCAGGAAGGGTGGAAGGGAGGTAACAGACGGGGCTCCAGGAACCTCGAGTAGCAGCGGGTAATGTAGGCCAACAGCAAGCCCAGGGGGCAAATGCAAGGGTAAATCCACTCAAGCATCAACCTCCAAACTCTCCTTTCAAGAACCTCAACCTGGTGAGAGTCCTCCATGTCCTCCCTACCTCTGGCCCCGCTGGCCAACTCCCGAGATGTCAGTTTCAGATTAATAACCGAGTGCCCTCTGAGCCACTTAACTGGCTGTGACTCTGGGCAAAAAGTCCCTGGCCTCTCAGCCTCAGACTGTGTAAATTTAAAAGGGTAAGCACTGGGGTCGGGGCCTGTAGCTCAGCGGCTAGGGCACCAGCCACATACTCCGGAGCTGGTGGGTTCGAATCCAGCAGGGGTCTGCCAAACAACAATACAATGACAACTACAGCCAAAAAGTAGCCAGGGCCTGTAGTCCCAGCTGTCTGGGAGGCTGAGGCAAGAGAATCGCGTAAGCCCAAGAGTTGGAGGTTTCTGTGAGCTGTGATGCCACTGCACTCTATAGAGGGCGACATAATGAAACTGTCTCAAAAAAAAAAAAAAAAAAAGGTAAGCACTCAATAAACGCTGAAGAAAATCAGCTGAGACTGGCAGAGGACTTGCAAGCCCTTGCGTTGGGTTCTCATTCTAGGATAACTTCGCCCTGCCCTGCCACAGCTCCCAGGGACAGGGAAGGGAAGCCAGCTTTTTTCCTCCGGGCTTGCCACCGCCGCCCTCAACCCCTCCCTAACTTGGTCCCCACGGCTGATTGGGCTGGGGCCGGGCACCTGACAGGAGCCAGGCCAATCAGAGCCTCTCTAGCAAATTTGACCTAAGAAACCCGGATTCCTAGTGAGGAGGTATCCCTGGGTCTCGCCTTCCTGTTGTCCTTGAGAAGCTAAGGAGGTCATTTCACAGAACAGAAGACAGAGCAGTCCTGCAGATGGTGGCTGAGGGCCCATTTCCTGGGCAGCCGTTGTCCCTCCTGCGCTTGGGTTTCCCTGTGCCACTTCAGTAACCCTGCTTGAGCTTGACCCAGCAGGAGTGATCCTCTGAGAAGGACCTTCAAGTCTTGGTGGGTGGGAGAAGGGGTTTTGTGGGGAAAGGACAAATTTTTTTTTTTTTTTTTTTTTTTTGCAGTTTTTGGCCGGGGCTGGGTTTGAACCTGCCACGTCTGGCACGTGGAGCTAGTGCCCTTCTCCTTTGAGCTACAGGCGCTGCTCCGGGAAAGGACAATCTTAACTGCAGTTTTGTTTTGGTTGTCGGGGGGTTGGTTTTGGTTTTTGTTGGCGGGGTTGGGGAGGTTTGCAGGAATGACGTTCTTGCCCTCCTCTCAGACCACAATCTTTGATGGCACTGTCTCCATCCCTGACTCCAGGGCTGTTCTTGGGGTGGCCATGTGGCCCAGCCTGACCACTACACTGTACTCCCCACTATCAGGATGGATCAGTAAGACTGGGTGAGATTTCCTGGGGCTGCTGAAATGAAGACTGTCCATAAAGATGAAGTCAGCCCAGAGAGAGGACCAGAGATCAGCTCCTGGAGACATTATGCTTCTGGATCTGGATGTGCCCGAGCCTACCCCTGTGCTTTCCAGCTGTCTGAGCCAATAGTTTCCCTTTTGTCTAGTCCATTTTGGATTGGGTTTTCTTCTAGATCCTAACTCAGTTTCCCTCCTCTCTTCAGGCAGAACAACGTAAAACATCAGGATAGATAAGATTTTTTCCTTCTATTTTTAATATTGAAATGGGTTACCAATGTAAGATAATTTCATTTTAGGGGAATTTTTCCTTGTATCTAACTTACAGTCATAAGGTTTCTACTGTAGGTCCTTATCAAGATGGAAATCATCTAGTCACCTTCCTAAGAACATAGGCTAAAACACTTTCCACCCTTCTCTTTCCAGCCCCAGATATCCCTGGACTTCAATGTGATTTTTTAGCATTGTCTATGCCAGTACCAGAGTTGAAGATGAAGTCCAGGAAGGTAGAAATGGTAGTAATTTATAAATTAATTTTTTTTTGAGCCAGGATCTCACTCAGTCACCCACACTGGAGTGCAGTAGCATCATCAGCCCACTGCAACCTCAAATTTATGGACTTGAGCAATCCTTCTGCCTCAGCCTCCCAAGCAACTGGAACTGCAAGCACATACCCACCCAGCAATAACTTTATCATTAAATAAGAAAGAACTTTTTACTTTAAAAAAGCCAAATGAGGCTTATCAGGAGAGGTTGGGTGAAATGATGCAATACTTCTAGAAAGTAATTATACTGTGTGTAATAAGAATCATAAGACCTGGTATGCCTCTGAGCTCTGAAGTTTGAGACCAGCCTCTGCAAGAATGAGATTCCAACTCTACTAAAAATAGAAAAATTAGCCAAGTGCTGTGGTGAACACCTGTAGTCCTAGCTACTCAGAGGGCTTAGGCAAGAGGATCATCTGAGCCCAGGAGTTTGAAGTTGCTGTGAGCTATGACGCTACAGCACTCTATCTACCCAGCGTGACAGAGTGAGATTCCGTGAGATTCTGTCTTAAAAAAAAAAAAAAAATCATAGGGCGGCACCTGTGGCTCAGTGGGTAGGGTACCAGCCTCATATACCGAGGGTGGAGGGTTCAAACCCAACCCCAGCCAAACTGCAAAAAAAAAAAAAAAAAAAATAGGCATTGTGGCGGGGGCCTATAATCCCAGCTACTCAGGAGGCTGAAGCAAGAGAATCGTCTAAGCCCAGGAATTGGAGGTTGCTGTGAGCTGTGTGACACCATGGCACCCTACTGAAGGAGATAAAGTGAGACTCTGTCTCTAAAAAAAAAAATCATAGGGTGGCACCTGTCGCTCAGTCAGTAATGCTCCGGCCTCATATACCAAGGGTGGCGGATTCAAACCCAGCCCCAGCCGAACTGCAGCAAAAAAATAGCTGGGCATCGTGGCAGGCGCCTGTAGTCCCAGCTACTCGGGAGGCTGAGGCAAGAGAATCGCCTAAGCCCAGGAGTTCAAGGTTGCCATGAGCTGTGTGACGCCATGGCACGCTACCAAGGGGGATAAAATGAGATTCTTATCTCTACAAAAAAAAAAAAAAGAAAAGAAATCATAAACCTATTGTACCCCCTCTGACCTGCTGCTGAGAACCTGCTAAGACAATTATCCTAAGTGTGGGGGTGCCAGGTACAGTCCAGGATGACACACAGCCTGGTTCCCAGTTTGAGCATATCCCCTTCATGGAGCATTCTGAACTTGAGGAAAGATAGCTACAAAGACTTCCTGTGGGAAGTTACAATATTAATGGAAGGCAATCATATCTTCAGTATTGCTGCATCTACAACATTAAAAAATAGAGACAGAGCAGCACCTGTGGCTTAGTGGGTAGAGTGCTGGCCCCATATACTGAGGGTGGTGGGTTTGAACCCAGTCCTGGCCAAACTGCAACAAAAAAATACCTGGGCATTGTGGTGGGCACCTGTACTCCCAGCTACTCGGGAGGCTGAGGCAAGAGAATCACCTAAGCCCAAGAGCTAGAGGTTGCTGTGACCTGTAACACCACAGCACTCTACCAAGGGCAACAAAGTGAGACTGTCTCTAAAAAAAACAAAAAACAAGAGTTTTACTTTTGGCTCCACACCTGTGGCTCAAGCGGCTAAGGCGCCAGTCACGTCCACCTGAGCTGGCGGTTTCGAATCCAGCCCAGGCCCGCAAACAACAATGACGGCTGCAACCAAAAAATAGCTGGGCGTTTTGGCGGGCGCCTGTAGTCCCAGCTACTTGGGAGGCAGAGGCAGGAGACTTGCTTGAGCCCAGGAATTGGAGGTTGCTGTGAGCTGTGATGCCACAGCTCTCTATCCAGGGTGACAACTTGAGGCTCTGTCTCAAAAAAAAAAAAAAAAGAGAAAGAAAGAAAAGAGGGCGGTGCCCATGGTTCGGTGGGTTGGACACCAGCCCCATATACTGAGGAGGACGGGTTCAAACCTGGCCCCTGCCAAATTGCAACAAAAAAAATAGCCGGGCATTGTGGTGGGTGCCTGTAGTTCCAGCTGCTTGGGAGGCTGAGGCAAGAGAATCACCTGAGCCCTGGAGCTTGGAGGTTGCTGTGAGCTGTGTGATGCCACAGCACTCTACTGAGGGCGATAAAATGAGACTCTGTCTCTAAAAAAAAAAAAAAGAAAGAGAAAAGAGAAGAGAAAACAAATAAAAAGGAAAGAAAAGAAAAAAAAAGAAACTTAGTTGGGTGTTG
This sequence comes from Arctocebus calabarensis, assembly GCA_963573935.1. Lineage (NCBI taxonomy): Eukaryota > Metazoa > Chordata > Mammalia > Primates > Lorisidae > Arctocebus > Arctocebus calabarensis. The sequence continues at coordinate 8,097 of CAUYON010198713.1, forward strand.
TAGCAGGCACCTATAGTCCCAGCTACTCAAGAGGCTGAGGCTAGCTACTCCTGATGGCTTGAGCCCAGGAGTTTGAGGTTGCTGTGAGTTAGGCTGATGCCATGGCACTCTAGCTTGGGGAACAGAGTAAGACTATGTCTCAAAAAAAAAAAAAAAAAAAGAGGGTGGCCCCTCTGGCTCAGCGGGTAGGGCGCTGGCCCCATATACCAAGGGTGGCAAGTTCAAACCTAGTCCCAGCCAAACCACAACAAAAAAATATTCAGGCATTGTGGCAGGCGCCTGTAATCCCAGCTACTTGGGAGGCTGAGGCAAGAGAATCACCTAAGCCCAAGAGCTGGAGGTTGCTGTGAGCGGTGTGACACCACAGCACTCTACTGAGGGGGGGAAAAAAACAATGATGTTAACCCTAGGCCCTCTGCTGTGTAGAGCTGTAGTCCCCAAACCTTGGACTGCAAACCAGTACCAGTACCAGTCTATGGCTTGTTAGGAACCAGCCACACAACAGGTGAGTGGCATTCAAGCAAGCAAAGATCGTCTGCATTTATAGCCACTCCCATTGGTCTCCACCTGAGTTCTGCCTCCTGTCCTATCTCCCCTGCCCATGGAAAAATTGTTTTTCCATCAATCTGGACCCCAGAACCAAAAAGTTATAGAGGATCTCCAGAACTGATTTATCTTGCATAACTGAAACTTCATACCCTTTGAACATCAATTCCCTGTGTTCCCTTCCCCTCAGCCCCTGGCAATCACTATTACATTCTCTGATTCTATTATGAATAGGACTAGTTAAGATTCCACATATAAGTGAGAGCATACAGATGCTAAGGATCTGGAATGGACGTGGGGAGAGTGCACTGGATTATCCAGGCGGGTCCAATGTAATCATGAATGTTCTTATAGGAGGAAGAGAAGAGGGTCAGGGTAAGGGAAGGTGATGTAACGACAGACAGGAAAGTGAGAGATGGGTCTGTGAGCCCAGGAATGCAGACAGCCTGCAGAAGCCAAGAAGACATGGACACAGTTCTCCACTCAGCCTGCAGAAGGACATCGCCCTGATGACCCTTTAACTCTTGCTAGTGAGACTGGTTTTGGACTTCTGACCTCCAGAACTGTAAGAGGGCAAATTTGAGATGTTTTAAACTACTAAGTCTGTGGTAGTTTGTTACAGTTGCAACAGGAAACTAATATACAAACCTCTGAAAGACAATTTTATGAATGATTTATCAGAATGATCCTATGGTCTGAAGGTTCATGTCCCCCCCAAATTAATACAATGAAATCCTAAGCCCCAAGATGATGGTCTTAGGAGATAGGACTTAGGAATGTGATTAGATCATGAAGTCAGGGGCCTCATAAATAGGATTAATGCCCTCTCAGAAGAGGCCTGAGAGAGCTCAGTCACCCCTTCCACCACGTGAGGACACAAAAAGTGCTATCTGTGAACCAAGAAGCAGGTGCTCATCAGGCACCAAATCTGCTGGTGCCTTGATCTTGAACTTCCAGCCTCTAGAACTGTGAGAAATAAATTTCTGTTGTTTAGAAGCCACCCAGTTTACAACATTTTGTTACACTAGCCTGAATGGGCTGAGATATATGGCAAGGTTGTAAATGACTTTCGCTTTCCAACTTTTTTTTTTTTTTTTGAGACAGCCTCAAGCTGTCACCAGTGCCGTGACATCACAGTTCATAGCAACCTCAACTCCTGGGCTCAAGTGATTCTCCTGCCTCCGCCCCCCCAGTAGCTGGGATTACAGGCTCCCGCCACAATGCCTGGCCGTTTTTTTGGTTGCAGCCGTCATTGTTGCTTGGCGGGCCCAGGCTGGATTCGAACCCGCAAGCTCAGGTGTACGTGGCTGGCGCCTTAGCCACTTGAGCCACAGACGCTGAGCCAAAAGTAAAACTCTTATTTGGGGGGGTTTTTTTGTTTGTTTTTTGTTTGGTTTGGTTTGGTTTGGTTTTTGTTTTTGAGACTCTGTCTCAAGTGAGTCTCACTTTGAGCCACAGGCGCCGAGCCTGCTTTCCAACTTTTAAATAATGTGGTACACATACTAAAATCCAACAATCATAAAAAGAGGCAGGGGCCCTTGATGCATAACACTGACTGTGACTTGGAGTAAGTACAAACCTTCCTACCATAGCTCAGCAAATGCAGGGCCTCTGCCCAGCTCTGGACCCAAGAGGTCCTCTGGGAGGGAGTGTGCATGCCTGTGTGCAAGGCTGTTGTCGATGTGGTAAGTAGAAGTGACTAGGGCTGGGATCCTGCCAGAGATCTCTGATCTGAGAAGGTGGCAAAGGTTCTGCCTTTTTTTTTTTTTTTTTGAGATAGTCTCTCACTATGTTGCCCTCGGTAGAGTGCCAGGGCATCACAGCTCACAACAACCTCAAACTTTGGGGGTTAAGCAATTCTCCTGCCTCAGCCTCCCTAGTAGCTGGGACTATAGGCACCCGCCACAATGCCCGGCTATTTTTTGGTTGTAGTTGTCATTGTTGTTTGGCGGGCCCAGGCTGGGTTCAAACCCGCCAGCTCCGATGTATGCGGCTGGTGCCCTAGCCACTGAGCAACAGGCGCTGAGCCGAAAGGTTCTTCCTTTGCTCAGTGTGTTCTGCTTCTGGAGAAAGGATGAAGAAATCCAGGAAAATAATTCAGCTTTCTTTTTTTCTTTCTTTCTTTTAGAGACAGAGTCCCCTAGTGAGACAGTCTCTCACTATGTAGCCCTCGGTACAGTGCTTGGGCTTAGGTGATTCTCTTGCCTCAGTCTCCCAAGCAGCTAGGGCCACAGGCACCCTCCAGAATGCCTGACTATTTTTTTAATTGCAATTTGGCAGGGGCCGGGTTTGAACCCATCACCCTCGGCATATGGGGCTGGCACCCTACTGAGCCCCAGGCGCTCCCCTAGCTAGGATTTCCTTTCATTGCAAGGGTCATGGAACTGCTTCTCCAGAACACACCACTGAAAGGACACGTGTAGTTCTCCATGAAGACGAAAATGAAGCTGCCTCTTCCCTTTGACTTGCATTCACTGCCTAAGTGGCTGGGACAAGAAGAATTTCCCCATTTCTAGCATCATGGCCTCTGCTAACAGGCACAACTTTGTGTCTTATTACTTAAAATATGAATAAGGTCAAATGGAATTAAAATGGCCTGTTGGTGCTGGCCTGGTAAAACTGCACAGGGCTGCTGGCTTTCAGGCACTGTCAGTGCAAGCCTACCATGTAAGGCTGTGTGATTTTACACACCGCACAAGCACAGGCCACCCTTACTTGTTTGTGGGGCTGAGATGCATGGCTCACAAGCCTTGGGTCCTGACAAGACTGTGCCAGCCACAGCTAAAGGAGTATGTTTCTGCTTTCACAGTCTGTATGGAGCACCAATGGTAGCCACCACCCATGCTCCCCTCTGCTGGGCACGCTCTCCCCCCATAGCTGGTGTCTTCTCAGTCCCTGGGCCTCAGCTTAAATAGAATCTTCTCAAACTTGCCTTCACTTCCAAAAATCAAAGGCAGATTCTTTTCTCCCCTCTACCTTCCCCCCCCACCCCCAAGTTCGGCCCTTTATTTTCTTCATGGCATGTAGCACACTTTATAATTATTTAATTATTGGTTTGTTCTTAATTATCTGATTTCCCCACTAGAGTATGTGCTGCAGTGATTCTGCTCTGTCCACTCTTGTGTCCTCCCCGCCACTCTGTGAGTAAATGAATAACTGAATAGATGATGAATGACCCAAGGCATAAAGGCAAGTAACTGACGTGGAGTGGCTTGCCACCCTTCTAAGCAGGTGCCACACCCTGAGGAAAGCCAGGAATCATGCCCTGTGGGTTGTCAATCCTCTGGGGAGAATGGACTCACAAGCTTGGTGTGGGCTAACCACTGTTTAATCTCTGCCTATGGAAAGAATTTAACCTTGCCCAAAGAGAGGTCTGGCCTTTGCCCTCAGCTTCTGGAAGGTAATCTCTAAGTCCTCCTAACATCATGCCAGATGGTATATTTAAGGCGGAGGCTGGCCACACCAGATAAACTAACAATGTCTGGGTGGGGACTGGCTCCGAGGGATAAACTAATACGTGATTCAGGATGAGAGGCTGGACATCTAGAGGACTGGAGGCTGATGTCAGCCAGGTGGGCCCCATGAAGCCCCAATAAAAATTCTACATACTGAGGCTCGGGTGAGCTTTCCTGGTTGGCAACACTGTGTGTGTATTGTCACACGTCATTGGTGGAAGAAGACAACTGGAATGTCTGTGCTTGGAACCCTCCTAGACTCTGCTCACACATCTCCTCCATGGCTGATTTTCATCTACATTCTTCCCCTGAAATAAACTGTAACTGAGTATAAAAGAGTCCTCAGTGAATTTTGTGAGCCTTTCTAGTGAATTATCAAACATGAGAAAGTGTCAGAACCCAAATGGAGGCCGGGGCCGGGTTTCACGCCTATAATCCTAGCACTTTGGAAGGGTGAGGTGGGAGGATCACTTGAGCTGAAAAGTTCAAGACCAGCCTGAGCAAGAGCAAGACTCCATCTCTACTAAAAATGGGAAAATTAGCCAGTGTTGTGCCTGGAACTTATAGTCCCAGCTGCGTGGGAGGCTGAGGCAGGAGGATCACTTGAGCCCAGGAGTTTGAGGTTGCTGTGAACCACACCACGGCACTCTAGCCTGTGGCACGAGAGTGAGATGCTGTCTCAAAAAGGAAATAAATAGGGCAGCACCTGTGGCTCACCGAGTTGGGTGCTGGCCCCATATACCAAAGGTGGTGGGTTCAAACCCAGCCTCGGCTGAACTGCAAAACAAAAAATAGCCGGGAGTTGGAGGTTGCTGTGAGCTGTGTGACGCCACTGCACTCCGCCGAGGGTGATAAAGTGAGACTCTGTCTCTACAGAAAGAAAAATAATAAATAAATAAATAGAAATCTTTAAAAATAAATAAATAAAAATAAAAATGGAGTCCCTATGTCAAAAAAAAAAAAAAAAATGACAAAGGAACAAAGGAAGGTAGTGCATCTGAGCCTTACAACGAGAACTATCCCTGGCTCGGTGCCTGTGGCTCAACGGGCTAAGGCACCAGCCACGTACACCTGAGCTGGAGGGTTCGAATCCAGCCCCAGCCCGCCAAACAACAATGACGGCTACAACCAAAAAATGGCCAGGCGTTGTGGCGGGCGCCTGTAATCCCAGCTACTTGGGAGACGGAGGCAGAAGACTCGCTTGATCCCAGGAACTGGAGGTTGCTGTGAGCTGTGACGCCACAGCACTCTATCCAGGGTGACAGCTTGAGGCTCTGTCTCAAAAAAAAAAAAACAAGAACTATCCCAAAAAACTGAAAAAGCTGCAGCCTCACATAATGGCCATCACAACCTTATGCAAAAAATACTTCTGTAAAGACATCTGCCCACTAATGGCCTGTCTAGCCTCAGACTGGTGGCGCCCTTGTTATCAATCCTTGTAGCCATGAATAGCTATCTCAGAATAATTATAGAATCCTCAATTGTCTTTTAAAAACCTTTGTCTTGGGGAGGCGCCTGTGGCTCAGTGAGTTGGGCGCCAGCCCCATATACCAAAGGTGGAGGGTTCAAACCCGGCCCCAGCTGAACTGCAAAAAAATAGCCGGGCGTTGTGGTGGGCGCCTGTGGTCCCAGCTACTCAGGAGGCTGAGGCAAGAGAATTGCCTAAGCCCAGGAGTTGGAGGTTGCTGTGAGCTGTATGATGATGCCACAGCACTCTACCCAGGGCGATAAAGTGAGACTCTGTCTCTAAAAAAAAAAAAAAAAAAAAAAATGACTCAGCAATTGTAGCACAGTGGTTATGGCGCCAGCCACAAACACCTAGGATGGCAGGTTCAAACCCAGCCCAGACCAGCTAAACAACTGCTACAAAAAAAAAAAATAGCCGAGTGCTGTGGCAGGTGCCTATAGTCCCAGCTACTTGGGAGGCTGAGGCAGGAGAATCGCTTAAGCCCACAAGAGTTGGAGGTTGCTGTGAGCTGTGATGCTACAACACTCTACTGAGGGCAACATAATGAAACTCTGTCTCAAATAAATAAATATAAATAAAAGGGCAGTGCCTGTGGCTCAAAGGAGTAGGGCACCAGCCCCACATGCTGGAGGTGGCAGGTTCAAACCCAGCCCTGTCCAAAAACTGCAAAATAAAAAACCTTTGTCTGCCTTTACCTCCCTATAGACACACAGTTTCCCATGGCGTGCGTATTCCCATTGCAATGCCCTATGCCAAGAGCCTCTGTCTATTATCCAGGTCGACAAATGTGAGAATAGTTACCTAACGTTCCCCCTAGAGTGCTGCATGAGGGCAAGGACTGCTTTGTTCATGCAGACCTCCCCTCTGCTTTGTCCACCCTTGTGTCCTTCCTAGAGTGCCTGCCACATCTCAGATATTAAGTAACTGGTGAGTAAATGAATCACTGAATAGATGATGAATGACCCAGGGCATACAGGCAGGTGACAGATGGGAAATCAGTCACTAAACTTCCAATTGGTGTCAGCAGTGATGGTGGCCTTGTGGACTAACTTCACTGTTGGTTGCCCTGCTTCCCAGCGCTGAGGGTGGTCTGTGGACTGCACCCCTGGTGAGGTTGCCCTGCTTCCCAGCTGCCCGCCATGTGCTCTGAAGAGGGCTGGCCTCTCCTGGTTTCTCCTGGCTGCTTGAGGTCTGGACCTTACTTACTACCTACTGGCTCTTATTCCCCAAAGGCTTCCTCCAGGAGCTGCAGGGTGCTTGCTTCCTTCCAGGCCCCACCACCAAAGCCTCTTCCTCTGTCCTGACTATAGTGACAGGTAGATAGACAACCAATTAGTAGCAAAGTTGCCCACTGAACCAGTGTCCCCCACCCTATCCTCTCATGGCCCCCAGTGACCTGCTCTGGCTTTTTCTCAGGGAGAGAGAGAGCTTAGGGGTGGAGAAAGCTGACCATCAGAATTTTCCTTAGAAATGTGTAGCTTTCCTAAAACTTGTTAGGTCCCTCCTTTCTCTAATGCCACCGTCTTACCAAGCCACAAAGCCCTTCCTAGGAAGCCCTTCCTGCCAGAGCCAGCATAGTCTGAGATAACAGCCCCCTCAGATACCTCTGAAGTGCAAAAGTTTCAGGTTCAAATCTAAACTTAGCAGCCTGTTGCCCTGAGGTTACAAAACAAGTTATTTCATGACTCTTACATAAGAAGATTAGGCCCTTTATCCCTTGCCACCCTTCCCCAGCTCCACCTCACCCCTGGGGAAATATTTGCTTCCTGTTAACTGTACTAAAACTACCCCCCTTCTCTCCCTAAGCTCCAAACACAAACCTCCCAATTCCACACACATAAATCAGAAGAGGGAGAGAATCCAACTTTGCTTCCCTACCTGGCATGGCTTGAGTGTCATTCTGCCCAGCCACACTGACCTCATGACCTCTCCAGGAGCCTTAGAAGATAAGTGAGCAAGCCTCATTTTTCAGGAATTATGGAAAAGGCTTCTTGTTTACAAATCTTTTCTTTTGTTTGTTTGTTTGTTTTGTAGAGACAAGAGTCTCACTTTTTCCGCCCTCGATAGAGTGCTCTGGCATCACATAGCTCACAGCAACCGCCAACTCCTGGGCTTAAGCGATTCTCTTGCCTCAGCCTCCTGAGTAGCTGGGACTATAGGCACCAGCCACAACGCCTGGCTATTTTTCTGTTTCGCAGTTCAGCCGAGGCTGGGTTTGAACCTGCCACCTTCGGTATATGGGGCTGGCACCCTACTCAATGAGCCACAGGTGCCGCCCTTGTTTACAAATCTTTCTGGGGAAATAAATAAAGCCCTCAAGATCTTTCTTTTTGTTTGTTTTTAATTGAGACAGAGTCTCACTTTATTACTCTGGGTTGAGTGCCAAGGCATCACAACTCACAACATGCTCAAACTCTTTAGGCTCAAGCGATTCTCTTGCCTCAGCCTCCCAAGGAGCTGGAACTACAGGTGCCCGCCACAACACCCGGCTATTTTTTTGTTTTAGCAGGCCTAGGCTGGGTTTGAACCCACCAGCCCTGGTGCATGTGGCTGGTGCCTACCCACTGAGCTATGAGCACCGCCTGCTAACAAGGTCTTAAGAGACACAGGGTCTTCTAAAAGAAAAACCAGCCCAAGAAATTCAATCTTAGAGGATAGAAATGGAAAGGCAAGGATACTCAAAATGTGGTGTACATGAGAATCACCTGGAGAGCTGGAGGGGCCAGCGGGTAATCAGGCCTCCCTCTTCCTGGAGGTTCTTCATTAATACTTCTGGGGTGTGGCTGGCACCTGCATTTTTTACAAGCTCCTGAGTGATCTTGGAAGAGTCGACTCAGAGAAAAGCTGTGATCTTACATAATATCATGGAAGAAATTTAGGATGTGGCTGCTGTAAACATCAGCTCCCTGGGGGTTTAAAAAAATCCATTCAGAAAATTGGTATTTACATCAATTTTGAATTGCTATAACAGAATACTGTGTAATTTATAATAAGCAGAAATGTTTTGGCTCACAGTTCTGGAGGCTGGGAAATCTAATATCAAACTGCTGGCAACTAGTGAAGGCCTTCTTACTGTGGCATCCTGTAGCACAATGGTTCTCAACCTTCCTAATGTCACAGCCCTTTAATACAGTTCCTGTGGGTCACGGAACCACAGGTTGACAACCACTGCTGTAGCAGAAGGGCAAAGAGAGGGAGACCAAGAGAAAGAGGGGGCTACTTCACTCCTAAAATACCAAGCTAAAAGCATTAATCCATTTGTGAGGGCAGCGTCCTCATGACCTAAACATTTCTTCAAGGTCCAACTTCTTCATACTGTTACAATGGTAATTAAATTTCAACATGAGTTTTGCCGGGGACAAACGTTTAAACCATAGCAACCCATCTTCTTCAAGATCTAGCAGCTGTGTGCTGAGGAACAGCACTTTGTTGGGGAATGCTTCACTCTCTGGCCTCCACTCACCCTTCCCAATATTCAGCCAGTATTTACTGCAGGTTGCTATTCTCCAGACCCTGCTCTAAGGATATATGTAGTGTTGAAAGGATATATGTAGTATTGAAACAGACACTGTCCCAACTCTTGTGGAGCTTCTAGTTAAGGGAGAAGGTAAACCATGCACAAATCATCATACAAATAAACATGTAACTGTGGACATGGGCAAGAGTTATGAAAGAGGCTCGGCACCTGTAGCTCAGTGGTTAAGGCACCAGCCACATACATCAGAGCTGACAGGTTCGAATCCAGCCCAGGCCTGCCAAACAACAATGACAATTACCTCCAAAAAATAGCCAGGTGTTGTGTTGGGCGCCTGTAGTCCCAGCTACTTGAGAGGCAAGAGAATCACTTAAGCCCAGGAGTTGGAGGTTGCTGTGAGCTATGATGCAGCAGCACTCTATCCAGGGTGACAGCTTGAGGCTCTGTCTCAAAAAAAAAAGAGTTATGAAAGAAATGTTCTTAGAAACCTTCATTTATTTAGAAAATGTTCATTGAGCGCTGACCATGGCCAGGCACTCTGGTAGGTGTTGAGGACTCAGCAGTGAATAAAACAGACATGGGGCGGCTCCTGTGGCTCAGCGAGTAGGGCGCCGGCCCCATATACCGAAGGTGGCGGGTTCAAGCCCGGCCTCGGCCGAACTGCAAAACAAAAAAATAGCCGGGCTCTGTGGCGGGCGCCTGTAGTCCCAGCTACTAGGG
>CAUYON010198719.1:0-11970 GCA_963573935.1 Arctocebus calabarensis
AGAGATATGAAGGAATAGAGATCAGTTTATCATCAGACTAATCAACAGCAAAGCTTTATGCCAGAAGAAAATGGAATTGCATATTTAAGATATCAGAAAAAAAGAATATCAATGTCTTCATATAGTGATTAAGAAAATGCCTGATTCCTTATTAAAGATCCCACCTGTTAATACTATCAAATTGGCAACACCTGAAATTTGGAGGTGACACATTCAAATCATAACAGCTTAAAAATAATGGATGGCTTACTAATAAAAATTAGGAATCTCTTTCCCTGTGTTTTCCTGCTCACCCCTCCCTTTAATCTCCTTTTTGCTTTCTAGTAATCATAGCCTATTTCAGTTCCTTTATTATTACCTTCATATACTCAAAAATACTTTTCTTATCGGTGGTGCCTGTGGCTCAGGAGTAGGGTGCCGACCTCATACACCGGAGGTGGCGGGTTCAAACCTGGTCCTGGCCAAAAACTGCAAAAAAAAAAAAAAAATAGTTTTCTTACTACACCAACTAGACTTTATATCTTGATATCTTGATTCTCCACTGTATAATTAGGCAACTGGTTCTCTGGCATTCTTAGTAAATAAAACTGTTAATGTGTAGAATCTTGATAAATCCGATCTGATTATGTTTAGTGATAAATTATATTCTAATTTTATTTTTAAACAAAATTTTATGCCTGTCCCTTTGAAATATTCATACAGAGGCATATAATAATAATATTTTTCCATACCAGAGGCCACCAGTGATAATTACTGTGTTTAAAATGAGAACTCTTTTAACTTTCCTTTTAGATTTTTATTTAAGAATAAAAATATCGGGCGGCACCTGAGTAGGGTGCCAGCCCCATATACCAAGGGTGGCGAGTTCAAACCCAGCCCCAGCTAAACTGCAACAAAAACAAAAAAAAATAATAAACATATATAAAATAAAAGTATACTTCTCTATTCTTTAAATTCAGAAAATAGGGAATTAGTAAGAGAATAAAAATATTTTTAAAATTCAGTCATATAATAGCATTTCAAAGAAGGAAGAAATAGGAAATATGGTGGACATACACATACAAGGGAAAACTAATATAAACAGATTACTCATTGCCTTCTTATTAAGAGATAGAAAGAAATATGTACACAAAGTTCCAGAGGAAAAAAATAACCACACTAACTGAAAGAAAGGTAAATACATACAAATGTAAAGAAGGATTTTGTGCTAACTCTTTATGTTCTTTTGAAAATATATCCTTGAGGAAGCAATGTTCTATGATTTACCTGATTTGAGAACACCAAATTTAAAATACTGGATTTATAAAAGTGGGTATTTATATTAGTGATTTGGGAAAATATAAAACAAAAAGTAAAATAGTCTCCATGAACACTTGAAATTTAAATAAGATGATTTAAGAGCAGTTAAAAAACACATTATTTGAAAGTGCATATTGAAAGCATACAAATTAATCCAGTAGAAGAGACAAAACACTTTTAACAATAATTATATTTTTACATCGGCACTGAAGTATTCAGTTCAGTTATTTATGGTTTTCGTATTTAAGAGAGCTATAATAAAAAAAACAACCCTAAATAATCATGAATATATTACATAATAAAGGATTTTCCATGGTACTCCAGTGGGAATTCACATAAATCCAGTGAAACTAATGCTTTTTCGTAGTCATAATATAATTACACTATTTGCTCTCCTGCTGTAATTTAATCACAACACCACAGAATAATACTTTATCCTGTGCGTTAGGCCCAACAACAACTTTCTGTGGATCCTTCTATCATGGATAAACTTATCTCATGAATTGGAAGTAAACTTGAGACAAGTCTCAGAAATTCCAGTAATGAATCCCAAGAAATCTGGTACTTCTTCCTTCTACATAAATCCCTAATACTAAACACTCTTATTTAGCTTCAAGTTTAAAATCATGTATTATTTATATTACTAATGCATATAAATTAGCAAATTAGGCAGTTGGAAAAATAGACTCTTTTGTAGTGCTTGGATTACCAGTTAGTGTATCTCTGTAGTATTTAATTAATCAAAATAGCATTTATTAATGTTCAACATAGTCCAGCAAATCGTACCTTAAGCTGAGTCTGCATAACATAGTAAAGGGGAGAATTACCCCATATCAGTAAGTCTGAGCAGAGTGAGTGGATGATTTAGCTAAAGAATGTGGTACACAAAGTGAAATTTGAACCAAAATGATTAGACTAGTGCTTAGTACCAAGTATACTGGATCATTACCAGTATTCTATTCTCTTCACTTCACATCGTTAGGCCAAGGCTGGAAATTACTGTCACACCAGATAACTAACTCATGCTGTGTACTACATACTAATCATCTAACTATAAAAATCTCTCTTTTCAAGACACTTTAATGTTGTGCCAAAGTGTGAATATTAAGAAAGAAGAATCTCCACAAAATTATTGTGACACTGTGAGGGAATAGGAAAGAATTTGCGATGGCTTGAAAGGGAGATCTCAACAGCAGAGTAAGACGCATATTTAAGTCAGTTAGTAGTTACTATAACTGTACCCATTAGTTTGTTTGATTTGTTCATTCCTTGACTATCCTATTTAAAATTATAATCTATATCTGCTTTAATGGGACGTCTTTATTCCCTGCTATATTTTTCCTCCTAAGATCATAGATAAGATCATGGAGCAACTTCTACATGACAGTACATGGCAGCTTTGAGGAAAATAGATCAAATTATTCCTTCTACAGCTGGCTGTTATCATACACAATAGAACCTCCATAGTTGACCACCTCCTTAAGTTGACCTAATTTTGTTTGTGTTACTCATTGTCTTCCCTCCCTAAAATATTAGCTTTATGCAAGTGAGGATTGCTTTTCCTTATTGTACTATGTATTGCAGAACTTAAAATAGTCTTACCCTTTATAGAAAGAGAATAAATTAAATATTGTGAGAATGAATTCAGTATTTTTATTGAATTTATCAAACAACTTTAAATGCAAATTTAAGTGCAATTTCTAAAATGGAAATTTAGAAATCATTTTAATGATTAAACTTACTTAAATCTTCATCTGAATGATTTCCCTTTTTTGTTTCATTTTTAAATAATAGCAGAAAAGAAACACAGGAAGTTTTCAAGTTTTAGTTTAGAAGCAAGCAAACATTTTTTTGATTTGAATAGGCAAAAACACTTTTATAGACTTTTAATGTAACAAGAATTAAGCAAAAAATATCTTTGAACTGCACTAAGAAGTTGCTATAATTCAGTAAATTATGTTATTTTCTGAACATGTTTGATGTTATAAATGTATATTTCTTTAAAATTATAGGTGAATATGAGTCCTCAAGTTATCTTTTTTATATAAATATTTTTATTATAAAAGAATTTTCTATTCTGCAGTTATTTGAACAATAGTGATACCATTTGTCTAGCTTTTAGTACTAAGAACAACTTTTAACAGGTTTGTTTATTTATTTATTTATTTATTTTTTGAGACAGAGTCTCACTATGTCACCCTCGGTAGAGTGCTGTGGCATCACAGCTCACAGCAACTTCAAACTCTTGGGCTTAAGCGATTCTCTTTCCTCATCCTCCCAAGTAGCTGGGACTATAGGTACCCTCCACAATGCTTGGCTAAGGAGCAACTTCTACATGACAGTACATGGCAGCTTTAAGGAAAATAGATCAAATTATTCTTCCTACATCTGGCTGTTATCATACACAATAGAACCTCCATAGTTGACCACCTCCTTAAGTTGACCTAATTTTCACAGACTAAACATTTAGCACACATACATATCACTGCAGGAGGCCTAGTTTCTTATGTTGACCATCTCTGTATGTTGACCAGTTTGTTATGATCCCTTGGATGGTCAACTTACAGAGGTTCTACTGTACATTTAAACTCAGAGAGACTAAATGTTTGATAATTCTCCCTCTTACTCAAACATTGTATGTTAAAATTTTATACAAGTTTAGTTAAAATGTAGAAAGCAATTTGTCTCTCATTTTTTGAAAACATGAGCATTGCTATATAAAGCCAAATAGAACTAGAACTGGTAAAACATAGGCATTCGATTAATGTATACTAAAGGAAATTGTGTTTTTCTTAAAACAGAATAAAAGGTTAATGTTTTATCTTAATATCTAAGAAATATCATTTCTCCTTTTATACTTGTGTTTATAAGAAGTTTAAAATTTTGACATTAATAGGTAAGAGGCACACTTAAATCTATACTTCTTCAGGAAATCCTTGGACTTAATTATTAACAATCACCAGCACTATTGAATAAACAAACATGGTTAGTGTTTTTAGCAATTTATATACCAATTTATGTATGTGTGCGCTACAAATGTGCTGAGATTTTATAACTTCTTATAGAATATTAATGTATGAATAAATACACTGATCTATAGGTAAAGAAAGTACAATGGATACACTAGCTAGAGACAGAATTTGTTTTGATTTCTTTTCTTAGCAGAACTACTTGATTCAAACTGATGTCTTCAGCACATTTCTAGTCCCTTGTTTTGTTTCTTTTTTTTTTTAGAGAGACACAGTCTCACTTATTTGCCCTCGGTACAGTGCTGTGGCGTCACACAGCTCACAGCAAACTCCAACTCCTGGGCTTAGGCGATTCTCTTGCCTCAGCCTCCCACGTAGCTGGGACTACAGACGCCCACCGCAACATCTGGCTGTTTTTTTGTTGCAGTTTAGCTGGGGACGGGTTTGAATCTGCCACCCTCAGTATATGGGGCTAGCATCCTACACACTGAGCCACAGGTGCCGCCCCATTTCTAGTCCCTTTGAGACATACATATTCATAATATGCTCAGGTCAAAATTTGAAATCCATGGTTGTAGAACAGTTGTATATATAACTGCCCTATGTAAGTATTAAATCTATACCCTTGGTTTGATTTGATTCTAAAGAGTCTAACTTGATGTTTTTCATACTCTTCTATTTCATGAAATGCTGGGATTCCATGAAATAATTGAAAAGTAAACTAGACTTTGAAATGTTCAATTTGATTTTTTTCATAATTTGAGACTAATCTCTCCAAACTGTTTCATCCTTACCACCCTGTAGTTATATTTTAGCTACAGTTATAGCATATAAGAAAGTGGATAATGTGAGTGTTGCCACCTATAGGCAGAAAATTGATTATACTTATGTATGACAGGAAAGCATAATCTAAGAAAAAGGAGTTCTTTTTTTCAATTCCTACAACTACCATCTTCAAACTTTTTACCCAAATATTTACCTACTTGTTATTTATGTTTCCATTTTAGGTATCATGAAATTTGGTCATATTACTATTTGCATTTAATATATTATTCTGAGGTAGCATACTACTAAAGCAGTTTTACTTCACCAAGTTTAAAGAGACCTGCAAAAACCAACTACCTTAACCAAGAATATACTGAACTAACTGTTGTATCTTAGTTTACCTCCAGAGTGGGGAAAATTGCCAGTATTTGTTCCTGGGAATGACAAAGCATCCCTTCTTACATCTATTATCGTCAGTCTTTGGTTGTGTGCCTTCTCTGTAATGATATAGGTTTGTTTCTCCTTTATTCTTTTCAGAGTGCTGCAGCAGCTCCCAGTCCAGTGCTAGGAAACATTCCCCCAGGAGATGGCATGCCAGTAGGTCCTGTACCACCAGGGTTCTTTCAGGTACTCAGAGAAACTGACTAGGAATGTTAAGGCCTAGGATCTCCTGTTTGATTGTATTTACAGATATGAAGGAGCATAAGGCTATCTTGATTTTTAAGGTAAACATAACAATGTGCAGCCAACTCTTGGTTATTTTGATCAGCTATCATATTGCCCTTTTGTTTTATGTTTGTTTTCTTTTTGCTTAAATTATTTATTAAGTTATTTTATTGTTCAGTTAAGAAAGAAAAATAATTGAAATGCAAATTAGCCCATTAAATTAACTATGGTAAAGATTTTGTGGGAGAAAGGTCTTCCCAGAGTTGAAGTTCGAGAAAGAGATGGATTTTTAATAATCAAGCTATCCATATCTCCACAGACTAAAGATAATCAAGATTTGGCTGCATTTTGAAAATATAGCTAAGTCATACTCTATACATTTATCAAGAATTATAGGCTACTTCAAGTTACTTTTGAGAATTATCTTTGGGGTTTTTAGGCTGCAATTTTTATTAATATCATTATATAACATTTTAAGATCAGATTTTCAAATACATGTTACTATTTTAAAATGTCAACAAGACCCCTAATCTTAGAATAATGATGACTGTTTTAGAATTATGATACAGTATATCACTTTTTAAAATTTTATGACATCCACATCTTTGATAGTTTTCTAACTCAAACCCACGTAGATTCTGAAATTTATTTTTTAATACATAATTAATTTTATAATTCTCTGAGAAAATTAAGAATTTAAGAGTTAGGAACTACAGTTAGAAGGCATTACATGTTTCACTTTAGTTGTATTTTCAGACTTCTTGATAATTATTTGTTAATCTATACATCACTGCAAGGTAGATTATTGTGCTTATAAATGTAAAATAAATAATTTTCCAGAGCATATCAATTGAATAAAAAGGTCTTAATCAGAACATAGTTCCAGCTTTAGTCCTTTAGGACATGGCTCTGTGCTCAGCTACAATGTATTAATACCCACATAGCCTATAGGGTTCAAAAGTCTTCTTAGCACCCCCATTCTGTCTTGAGGGTCCTTTCTTATGATCTAGGAACAGATTATAACTCTCAATTATTAAACAGCCACCATTTAAGATAATGATAATAATATCTAACACTTAATAACTGCTTACTGTACCATGCTTCATTCTAGATGCTTTACAGAGATAAACCCTTAATCTTCACAGTAACCTTAGTTGTGAAGTATGTTTTATTATCTTTCCCACCATCCAGATGGAGAAACCAGGGCACTGACAGCTAAGTGATTTACATAAAATCAGAAAGTGACAGGGTTGAAATTTAAATCAAAGCAGTATGGACTTCAGCAATTGCATTTATCTTTTAAAGTTCACGGTTTTTATTTATGAAGTATTTCTAATTCGTGTTATTTATTTATTTTTCTCATGCTCTTATTTCTCTTACCAAAGATAGATTGGAGTTAGGGAATAAAACAAAAGAGTTTACATAGTTAGTAGGAGCTAGGTGGCACTTTTGTACATATATTGGGGAGGATGCCAAATGCTTTTATTCTAGGGTTGAGCCAAGAAATAGGTTCATTTTCTTGTTTTGTAGAATGAACCATTCTCCACTCACCTATCTTTTGTCTCAAAATTTTGTTAAGAATAATTGAAACAGTATGAACTTTGTTTTAATTATTCCAATGTGATAAATATTTGTGACTTGGTGCCTGTAGCTCAGTAATTAGGACACCAGTACCCAAAACAGGTGGGTTTTAACCTGGCCCAGGCCTGCTAATCAATGACAACTGCAACAAAAAAATAGCCAGGCATTGTGGTGGGCGCCTATAGACCCAGCTACTTGGGAGGCTGAGGCAAGAGCATCGCTTAAGCCCAAGAGTTTGAGGTTGCTGTGAGCTGCGATGCAACAGCACTCTACCAAGGGTGACATATTGAGACTCTGTCTCAAAAAAATAAATAAAATATATAAATAAATATTTGAGTTCTACTGTATGCTGGGCACTGTGATAGGCATCTAATGAGCAGGTATGGTATGTGCCTTCCTGAAGCTTATTGTCTTAGCCTGTGGAGCATTATTAAAAATAAATGACTGAAATACAGTGAGATACATTTTGTACCAAAGTAAAATAAAAAGTTCTATGATGACCTAGAACAGCAGTTCTCAAGCTGACCCACAGAAACTGTATTAAAGGGTTGCAGCATTGGGAAGGTTGAGAACCACTGACCTAGAAGAAAGAGTCATCAAATTCACATGAGTTAGAGGAATTACATTTTAGAAAGCAGAAACAGTGTAAGCAAAAGTGTGGTGGCCCATGTGGAGAAGTGTTCAGAGTAATAACATATGGTGACCCATGTGGAGAAGTGTTCAGAGTAATACATATGGTGACCCATGTGGAGAAATGTTCAGAGTAATATATATGGTGACCTATGTGGAGAAGTGTTCAGAGTAATACATATGGTGACCCATGTGGAGAAGTGTTCAGAGTAATACATATTGTGACCCATGTGGAGAAATGTTCAGAGTAATACATATGGTGACCTATGTGGAGAAGTGTTCAGAGTAATACATATGAAAGGTAGAAGAGGAAGGTAACACAAAACTGGAAACGTAATACTTTAGCTTATTGAGAAGGGTCTCGGCAGAAAACACAAAACTTGAAAGATAGTGGTCTCGCTTATTGAGAAGGGTCTTATATGCCACGTTAAGAATTTGAGCCTTTATTTGGAAAGAGCCGTCAAAAGATCTTTACAATAGGCAATTGGCAGAATTCATACTATAAGGTGGATTCAGGCTTTATTGAATAATTGTGAGAGGGTTGTATACAAAATCCCTGCACTCATCAAAGTCTACAATGTGATGAATGAGCGAAGAGCTAATTAGAATATAGAAAGAAAATAGCTATTTTAAATGGGTGGAGTGTGTTCTTACTGGAAATCAAAAGGCCACCAAACTGAATCTTGGGAGAGGCATAGTCAGGAAAGTATTGTCAAAATAGCAAATAAAATTCAAATTTGCATGTAAAGATGAGTTAGGCAATAGATACAGGAAGCAGGGAGGGGGAGGAGAACATTCTAGGAAGAGGGAAAATAATTTACAAAGGTTCTGATGGGAAGGGAGATAGAGACCATGTATTTCAGGAAAACTGGAGCTTTATTAATTAAAGGGACAGTAACTGGTAACAAGGCTTGAGAGGGCTGTATAGGTTAGTAAAGAATTTGAACTTGATCTTAAGGGCAGTAATAAGCTATTAAAGAATTTGAAGCATGAGAGAGATGTTCACATTTGCATTTTTTTAGAAAAATCACTCCAGCTACAATGTGTTTCCAGAATTGCAGAGGAATAGGTCTGGAGTAGGGGTACTATTTAAGAGACATAAAAAGTTTAAGTAATCCAGGTGAGATTTAATTATGGGCTTTACTGAAACAGGGGCAGTAGGCATAGAGAGATAGGAATAGATTTGAGAAGCAGAAATAAATGCTGGGGATTTTAATAAAAGAATTCAAGGATAATATCCTGATTTCTTCTTTAATCGGGGCAGATGGAGGTATTATTTTCTGAGATAGGGACCACAAAATGGGCAGTAGGTTTGAGGTGGGGAACATGAGGTTCACTGAGTCCTCCAAAGAGAGATATTAAGCTGATGGACCACAGGTTTGAAGCCTAGGCCGATGGTCTAGACTAGAGGTAAAAATCGCAAGGCCATATCGTATTAATGACTCTTAAACACACAGGGTGGATTAATTGTCCAGGGAGAAAATACGGAATGAGAGGGTAAGAGGGTGTACAAACAAACTACAAAAAAACCTGACATTTAAAAGATAAACAAGGGGAACAGAACCCGTTACAGAGACTGAATGCAGGGGTATAGGTAGGTTGGCTCTGATAGCAGCCTAAGGAAGAGCTTTCTGAATCTACTCAAGATCAGTAACAGTAGGATTAGAAGGGAGAAATAGTTCATAATTACGTTTGATGGGCCAAACATAAATTAACCAAATTAAGGGTAGAAGAGAAAAAATTGGAGGAATCAGGGATGATTCTGAAGTTCTTGCTGTGGGTTTCTGGATAATTTTAGTGTTTTTTTAATCTGAGTTAAGGAAAGACAGGAAGTTGAAAGTTTTAGATAAGTTTACGTTTGATACACAGGTTACTCTTCTCTATGAGTGCAGCCCAAGCTAATCCCAAATACTTTTTCCCTCCATTCAACATTTAAATGTTTCCCTAGAAATATTTTTATGAAATTTGAGAAACTATCAAACTTTTAAAAAGAAATACCATATTATTATCTTTTGGTACATACGGTAATGTGATCATATGTCTCAAGCATTTCCTAGGTGTCTGTGATTAGGCTATACTCCGAGCATGTTTCTGGCTACAGTACTATAGTGCATGTTGTTAATAAAGAGTAGCTGCCTTCCCTGGTAAGTAGGAGCAGACAACCATTGTTCCAGGTCAAACACCAGTTTCTAATCCAAAGAGATACGGAACTCTAAGAATGATCCCAGTCTGGAGAAACTGCGATGGGGTATCATTTCATAGTTCATAAACTATAAACCCAAGATCAGGCACAATACTGATTATTAGTTCAATGCAAAGCAAGGGGGTTTAGAAGCAACTGGGAAAGAGCTGGCTGTGGTTCCTCCAAGTGGCCAGGCCCAGAGGATGGCTACCACCAAGACTCAGGCTCTCCAGGAAGTCAGACTTGGATGTCCGAGAATCCCTGGTTCAAAAAGAGTCTTAGTCAAAAGGGTGCTAAGCAATTTTTCCAGCATCTCAGCTTGGTTGCAGCTACTGAATTCTAAAGGGTACTTACCTCCCCTTCCCTTTGATCTTTAGGCAATGAGAAAATTATTTTATCTTTATATTCTTAGTAAATGCAAAGTTGATTTGGAAACAGTACTAGACCCAAAATGGATTAAGCCTGGAACAGTACTAGACCCAAAATGGATTAAGCCTACTAGAATTAAATGAATAAATAAAGAGTAATAATTTATAATTAGCACTTCAAGTGCCAATTTAAGTAGTTCTCAGCACTCCTCACACTGTGATCATACTGTAAAAAATATGTTGAAATAGTTCTCCTAAATAGACATACTTCTTTTATTCCTGTTTACATTGCAAAATAAGCCGCCTCTTTCCCCTTATAATGTTAGTATGGACTTAAATTTATTACCAAATAGAATTATCACTTGAAATATCAAGTGATATTCACTTATTCACTTGAATTTATCACTAAAATTCAAACTTGAATTTATAACAACTACATTTGAAAAATCACATTTAGCTTAAACTCTAAAATAAGTATTTTGGTATGTACTTCATACCTTTAAAAAATCAATTCTGAAAAGCAGTCTTCAGATTAGTGTATTTTTGTGACATTGTTTATACTTTGAGGTTTTATTGAAATGAGAGAGCTTCTGTTGCTGAGTAGAAAACCAAATAAGTAAATATCAGTAGGACTAGTTGAACATGCAAAAGGAGGTATCAACTTAGTAAAATAAAGCCATTTAAAGTAAGATATGTTATTTATTTGCTTGGAGGAACTGATAAATGCCTTTGGAGCAGCTGTCTTAAATAAGGAAGTCTTGCTTCTTGTGATCAGAGGGAAGGCTGCAGAGTGGCCATTGATCTAACTAGAGTTTGGCAGTTCTAGTAGAATAAGATATGGTATTCTGATACGATGTGAGTGCACATCCATTCCAGGCACCAAGAACTGAGTCTCTAACTCTCCTGTCTCTGTGCTACAGTCTTATTCAAAAGTATATTGTATGCTAAGAAACTTGAATTATAAAGCATCAGTGTGTTATTTATTCATTCTTATAGCATTTATATAAAAAGACAGGCAAAGGACTTTGATTCCTGCAATTTTATTGAAAATGCAGCAGTATTTCTTTTTTTTTTTATTTTTACATATACATGTGTTAATTAGGTTTCCACTTTTTGCCTTCACAGAATTTAAAAGACTTAAAATTTAGTAACGATAACAATGTTTAAGATAAGGACTAGAAACAAAAACCATGTAAAGAATGAACGAAGATAAATACATTCAGAAAAGAAAACAGACGATTACTGCATCAAAATATTAAGCAATATTAATAATAATAATGCCCAGAAAGTAACATTCACATTATCAAATAAGAGTACATCTATTATAGAGTGCTTTGACACTGAGGCTCAGTATGAAGTCATCAGTTAACTTCTTATTTTTTTTCCAAAGTCTCAAAAAATAGACAATTAACATTATATATATAAAAGTAAAAGAGAATTTCAAAAAACAGATCATGCCAAATCTTATAGACAATAGAAAAATAAGAAATGCTTCAAAATCATTCTACTT